>JASSUY010032172.1:25025-58463 GCA_032466535.1 Forpus xanthops
TGGAATGGGTTGCCCAGGGAAGTTGTGAATGCTCCATCACTGGTGGTGTTCAAGGCCGGGTTGGACATAGCCTTGGGCGGCATGGTTTATTGGGAGGTGCCCCTGCCCCTGGCAGGGGGGTTGGAACTAGATAACCTTAAGGTCCTTTCCAACCCTAACTATTCTATGATTCTATGATTCTATGATTAGAAATCCAAAGGTACAGACTAATTTGAATGACATATTTTTACACTATTTAATTTGATAAGCCATGTCAACTAGAAAAATATCCTAAATCATAACCAAGCACTAAACTAAGAAAAACAATGGGATTTCCAAAAAAGTGTAGGGGAAAAAAGTTCAGTAAACAGTAACAGAAATAGAAAAGGTACAAAACATAGACAAGTATTCGATTAGAAAACATTGATTTCACTAAACCAAAATTACTAATGTAAATAGCTTTTTCTGAAATTTCAGAAACATACATGCGATGGGTCTGATGGACTTGTGTAGTAACAAGGAGTCAAAATGAAATATACTGACATAGCAATTTTATAAGACCCTTTTGATACCCTGTGGGTCATTCTGAATTGTCATTTTGCCCAATTTAGTCCCCAATTAGGACTAAAAATAAAATTTGAAAGATTCAATTTTTCATAGAATGGAAGTAACCCCTTGCAAACCTCTTTATTGAAAGATGCATGTCTACAATTCTATGATTGTATGTATGTTTGTTAGCAGTCACTGCCACCCCAAAGAGCTCATTAGAGACTCTGGAAAATACTTCCCCACTTAAGAGAAGTTCAAATTCTCAGAATTAACCAGAGGCAAATGGGGAGATTTCTTCTCTGTGAGGGGTGTGAGGCACTGGCACAGGTTGCCCAGGGAAGCTGTGGCTGACCCATCCCTGGAAGTGTTCAAGGCTAGGCTGAATGGGGTTTTGAGCAACCTGGTCTACCAGAAGGTGTCCCTGCCCATGGTAAGGGGACTGGAACTAGATGATCTTGAAAGTTTTTCCCAACCTAAACCATTCTGTGAATCTAGGTTTGTATGATTCTATGATTTCATTATCAATTGTAAAACGAATGCCTGGGATTATATGGTCAAACAACCAAGAAGAAACCATACACAATGAAAATACCATTAATTTTATAACACTGCAACAACAGAACACAAGACTATATAGCTGAGCTCTGAGAAAAGCTATATTGTTACTATGGTTCCAGAATAATTAAGTAGAGTTATTGAAACTAGCCTGTGCTCAGACTACAGCTAATTTCACATGTGTCATGGTTTAAGCCTAGCTTTAACTCTTGCAGTCTCTCTCTCACTTCCTCCCCTTTCTCCCCCCTGCTCCCAGAGGGATGGGGAGGAGAATCGAAAGAATGTAGCTCCCACGGGTTGAGATAAGAACAGTCCAGTAACTAAAGTATAAAACAAACCACTGCTGCCACCATCAATAATAATAATGATAAGGGAAATAACAAGGGAAGAGAATACAGCCACTCACCACCCACCAACTGATACCCAGCCCTACCAAGCTGTGATTTTGCCCTTCCAGGTTACTGCCCCCAGTTTATATAGTGGACATGACGTGCTGTAGCATGGAATACCTCTTTGGTTAGTTTGGGTCAGGTGTCCTGTCTCTGCTTCCTCCCGGCTTCCCCTCCTCCCTGGCAGACCATGAGACTCAGAAAGTTCTTGGTCAGTAAACATTACTGAGCAGCAGCTGAAAACACTGGTGTTATCAGTGCTGTTCCCAGGCTGAAAGTCAAAAACACAGCACTGCACCAGATACTGAGAAGGAGAAAAATAACTGCCTCTGCTGAGCCCAGGACAACATGTCTTCCATAGTTTGCACTGTTCCAGGTGTTAAGAGTGGCTGGATCAAATGACAATAAGATAGTTGTGTCCAGATTTCTATGTAGTATATGCAGGTCAGAAATCTGATCTTAAAGCTGCAGAGAGCTATGTGTCACTGGTGCAAGAAAGCCTCTTGGGAGACTGCATGCACAATTCAGGTATTTACAGCTGCACCTACATAAAATGTAACTTCTATTTTTTTTCTTGTGGCAAGTTTTGTACCATTTAATTGTACACATATGAAGAAATCTTCATGTATAGCTGCAAGATCATGTCAGCTTTAATTTCTTAGAAATTCCTTTAGAGGATCAGTTGTGCTCCATTTAATACCAAAACCCAAGAGCATTCCCTGAATTGTACCGGGGATTGCATTGACAGCAAAGGCAGTGATACAGTTCAAAGATTTTGGGATGAGCTTTGAATTTCAGTTCTTTAACCTACAGAACAACTGAAAAGCAGTTATGGTAGCTCAGAGTTCAGACAGGCTTAATCCATTTCCAGTGTATCTGGGGTGGGCATTTGCTTACATGGGTAAATGTAACATATGTGTGTGCAAGAGTACCTTTCAGGGTGCTACAGATTGTGTCTGTATTAGCATGTAATTCTGTGCAGTTGGTGGGGATCAGTAAACTGAAGCTTCCCCTTCTGTTCCTATGCATCTCAATGCAAATCCCACCAAAGCACCATGAGGAAACAACCAGGATATTTGTGCAGAGATAAGCCACTACTCCAAGCCAAAATGTCAGGGCAGCCACAAATACCTTTCCAGAGGGCCTCAGAAACTTCATTCTTCAGAGCTTATGCTATGAAGGACATGATATAGAAAAGTCAGACTTGTCACTGACAAACCTAAATGAGGACAATCTCTGCTTTGCCACACAGCAGGTAACTTTGGCTCTCTGCCAGAGCAAACAGCATGATAGGCTTGTGGTTACTTTTGTTCTTAAAGCATGACATACAGTTTTGTGGCAGGTGAATGAGGGTATTTAGTTGCATCTTTCTAGTCACCTGACAAAATTAACCCTAAGCTTCTGAATCAAATAATTCTCTGCTCTAGAGCTCACTGAAAGCAAGAGCAAGATACCAAGGCATAATACTACTTTATTTACAACAGTTAAAATCAAACTATTGTTCTTCATTCTTTTATGGAGTTCCTAGAAAAGAAGATTTGAAAAAGAGGGTTAAGGGTAGGTTTATAAAACTAAGTATGTTGCTAATCTGTCTGGGAAAATTCTTAATGCACTTTGCATATTTTCGAGGCTGTCTCCAGCAATGTCAGAGCTCTACACAGAGCCTAGAAGTACGTAATTAATGGCTTCACTTAAAAGCACTCAGAGAAAAGTTTGTACTTAGAGATGTCTGCTTGTATGATAAATATACATGCAAAAGTATAACATATATTGTGTGAACGGGTACATGCATATAAAAACACACATAAGTAATAAACCAATACCAGATAATATTCTCTTTCCAGAACATCATTGTAAAAATTTCAAAGCCAAGTTTCGAGAAGATAGATGGGCACTGGCAAATTTTACACCACCAAGAAATGGTATTCTCTTTTCAGATGACACTAAAGTTTGTCAAAACTCTATTAAAGAACCAGTGGGACCATGGAAGTGCTTACCAGATGAGGTTCTGATTCTCTCTTAGTTACTCCAACTTTACATTATTTGACCTAGCTGTCTGTCTGCAGCATTACTCTTGATCTCTGTCAGTGCCGGGAGAACTCTGAAAGTTAGAATATTACTGATCACCAAGACAACTAAGGATTGACTCCAGCAAAAGGCTCAGGCTACATCTGTAGAAGACTTTGTCGTACTGACAAGTCCTTTTCACACTGCAGTATCCAGCTTCTAGGTGCCTGCCTTTCTGTGCAGAGTTCAATATTAAACTCCTAGTCAGTACAGAGGGACAAATGGTTGTTTTAAAATCACATCTAAGGCAATCAGCAAACTGAGCAGTTTCCTAGAGTATCCTAGAAGTTTCTTAGTTTCGAGTTTTACTCAGTGAACCGCTACCTAGAATCAACTAATATGAAAGACTAGAAAACAAAACACTCCTTAAAATGCACCTCTGCTGATACTTAGTTAATGTGATTAAAAATAGGTTAGGCACTGGTCTTCAATTGGCTGTATGTTTTTAAGAAAGCCACAGATGTCTTAGGAAGGTGTTCTTTCATTTGTTGATGTGTAATATATACTCTGGAAAATATTTGGAATCACCACCAGAGGATGGTGGTGGAAGGTGGTGGAAGAATTTACAGGGTGGGATACAGCTGAGAAGAGTATCATGTAGAGATGGGATTCCTATATAAGCTAGTGGTAACTACCAAATCATAGAATCATGGAATAGTTAGGGTCGGAAAGGATCTTAAGATCATCCAGTTCCAACTCCTCTGCCAGGGGCAGGGGCATCTCACACTAAACCATGCCGCCCAAGGCTCTGTCCAACCTGGCCTTGAGCACCACCAGTGATGGAGCATTCACAACTTCCCTGGGAAATCCCAGAGGAGCATAATGTGGATTGTCCTAAAGGTTCAAAAGCTAGCATGATGACACAGACAGCCAATGCAACCTCATAAACTGATTTCCTTAGTAAACCAGACTAACAAGCCTGTCAGGGAATTTAGATACTTTCAGGATTTGACAGGATGTGAGCAGCAGTTCTGAGAGTTACATAAATATTTACCTAAGTACTTCCTTTAATAATGCATACTTGAATACTTCTTCAATCATATTCTTAGAATTCCTTGGCTTTCTTTTTAACCATTGCAATAACAAGCAAGTTCATGACACAAAACCATCTGTCTGGCCCACTGGTAACAGCAGACAAGCTTCTTTCTCCCTGTTGCAGAAGGACATAGCCTTATTCAAGAGAAACTTTTTATTTCACTGTCGTGATTTAAGGCCCTCAAACTTACGCAGTTACTCTCTCATTCACTCCCTGCCCTTTCTTCCCTTGGCCCTGGGGGAATGAGGAGGAGAACTGAAAGAACGCAATTCCCACAGGTTGAGATAAGGACAGTTTAGTAACTAAGATATAACACAAATCACTACTGCTACCACCAATAATAATAACGACCAGGCAAATACAAGGAAAGAATACAAGTGCTCACCAACTATACATCCAGACTGACCAAGCAGTGCACCCCCATCACCTGATACCAAGCCTGACCACACAGTGCCTCCCTCCCTCCTTTTCGGATCTCTGCTCTCTGTTTTATATCCTGGGCATAATGTGCTGTGGTATAGAATACCTCTTTGGTCAGTTTGGGTCAGGTGTCCTGTCTCTACTTCCTCCTGGCCTCCTCCCGGCTTCCCCTCCTCCCTGGCAGAGCATGAAACTCAGAAAGTCCTTTGCCAGCCTAAACATTCTAAGCCATAACTATAAACACTGGTGTTATCAGCACTGTTCCCAAGCCGAAAATCAAAACCACAGTGCTGCACCAGTTACTATGAAAAAGAAGAAATGACTGCTGCTGCTGAACCCATGACACTCCCCAAACTGCTGAGCCAGGAGGGCTGGATCTAGAAGGGTGATGGAGTGAGGGATGGGGAAATGGCTGCAGAAGATGCAAAGGACGAACAACCCCTTCCTCTTCTGCTCCCTCAGTGAGAAGAAAGCCATATGAAAATGGGCTTTTCTTTTTCCTCACAACCTACAGAGCAAAAAGTGATTTGGTATTTTGTACTTTTACATCTGCTGAAGCAGAATGCTGAACATCAAAGACACCTTCTTCCCCTTTTTTTTCCCTCCCCACGGTTTTTGGCTGTTTCCAACCTTCTCAAGTTTAACAGAACATTTAGGAGGGTATCATGAGACAGCTGCCACAGGTTAAAACATCCTAACAGACCTAACATAGAAAAACAATTCCTTCAAAGTGCAAAGCCAAATTTAGAGGTACCCTAAGAGGAGAAAGAAGGCTCTGCCTTTTAGTTGTTTTCGGCTATTATTTCAGTCTTTTTCATTGCATAAGAAAAGGCATTACGTGTTTCATACAGCTCACTATTGCAGCAGTGATCCCCATACAATTTCTTATTCTGAGCACGTCTAGATGAGTTACAAGTGAAATCAGTCATTTTGAAAGATTCCTATGATTTGCAGTAATCTTGCAATCATTTTTCAGTCATCCATTCAGTGGAATGAGGAAAAGTAATAAGCTTTTGGTGAACTGACTAGTCTTCCAGCTTGGTTTTTATCCACTTGTTTTATGAAACGCCTAGAAGTTTCAACCATCTCCTGCAACATCCAGGTTACTGTTCCATCGCACTGTGAAACATTGATATTATTATGATGGTGTTGAGAACAGTGACTCTCTTGGGCTGAGAGAGTTCAAAACTTGGTGTGAATCTGGGGCCAGCCCCTCTGGATACAGCAGGGCTGAATCTGGGCTTTGCACAAGACTCTTCTCCAGCATTTTCCTGGTGGTGAACAGTGTCGTGTAAAATGTCACTCTACACTTGGCACACAGAAGGAGAAAACAAACAGATGCAGACCTTCAAAGAGGAAATTGAAGTATAACAGATGATGTCGCAGTAGTCTTAACAGCGAAAATAAGCACTGGCTCCTCTTCAATTGCCTGTCAACGTGCCCACTCACATCTCCAATACATGGCTTGGAGAGCTATTTTTCCGTTTGCAGTATCTGTGCCCTGTGCCCCGTGGATGTGCTACTTCCCACTCATGCTGGGCACACTGCTTTCTCCCATGGCTTGAGAATGTGTTCATGTTGTCTGCCTCTTCCTGATGTCCTCGTGCTGGCTTTTTGCTTTTCTCCTTCCCTTCTCTGCCTTTATAGTTATTTCTTACACGTTGTTATCAATTAAAAAAAATAGTTGTTTCTTTCTGGCAGGCAATGCTGTATTTTTGATTTTTCATCCTACATGTTGCTTATGCAGGTTAAGGCCTATCCATCCCTTTCCTCACCAGTCCCCCACCTTCTCCATCTTTCTTTGCTCCTGCTAAGCTATGCAGCTGAGATCAAATTATAACTTTCACTTTTGTCTTTCTATTGGATTTAAATTACTTGCACATCTTTCTCTGACCAGTAACTTATATATTCATATATTAACTGAAGATGAGTCATGACTTTTATTAGGCTGTTTTTCACTCTCTAGCTCCCTCCACATCCCCAAGTTTCCAATCTCTGTGAGCTGTGGTAGCCAGGAGCTGGTGATGGATACTCATGTTGAGTACTTTTATTGCCTTTGGGAAGTCCTGCTGTCTTCAGACTTTCACCTCCCCACTCTGACACTTGCAACCCTCTCAGAGTGCCAGTTTCCCATCACAGCAGATGAGAGCACAGGCAGCTCCAACAGCAGGCACAGCTCTCATAAAGGGGAGACAGGAGAGGACTGCCTTTTTCCAGTGGGAGGATGGCACAGTGCTGCCTGGGGACAGACGCCTGTTGATTTCTGGTGCTCAGCTGAGTCATAGAAGAGAGTTAATGTCCAGTATATAAAAGTTTACCTCAACCCTCTCCTTGGGGAAATCCAAATGTGAGCACAGCCTGTTTCTGCCTTCACATTCAGATTTCACAGCAGCATGCACCAAGACCTGAGAGCTAATTGCATATAGTTACCTGTGTTTGTTAGTTGGGCTGATCTCTGAATTTGAAAGGCATCTATTCAAGTAAGCAGCTGCATGTGTAGCAACAGAAGTTTCTGCTCCAAGTGCCAGCAGTTTCCTGGAAAGAAAACCGAAGATAATAAAAGAAAGCAAGCTAGGGCAGCAGTGTGTTTTCTGATTAACCTTTTCCCCCTTTTCACTTTACCTATTTCTTTTATAACCAATTATGATCAAGAAATTAGTGTTGACTCAGTTCCAGTGGGTTCTTTAGCTACAGTTTATCTTCTGAATCTCAAGTCCTAGATAGAGAAATTAACCAAAAAGATCATCAAAGATGAGAATTTGTATGGATTTATTTTTACTCTAACACAAATTCACTACTCTTACACTGTTTAGTGCACCAGGTATATTAAGTAATATCTGTATTTACTACTCTATCTGAACAGTAGAGGACCCCAGAAAAGATAGAATTTTGTTATCTGTTAACTGGTTCTGAAAAGAAGAAAAATCACATGCTGATAAGGAGTTCAGAAGCCTCACAGACACCTTGCCTGCCCAGATAGAGTGAGTTGTATCAGGGGCACAGAGCAGATCTCCAGGTGCTCAGAGCAACATCCCCATAGTTGCATATCAGTCAGCTCTTCTAGAAGGAGATGGGGACTTTGTTCAGTAGTTGTTTGAGCTTTATTTATTGACAAAGGAAGAAAACAGAGAGAAGCTAAGAGAAGCTAACTCATGGAACAGAGATCTATGTTACTGTATGGAAGCAGGAAAAACCTTGGTGACTTCTGATCCTTGGCTTTCTGATCCCTTTTTTCACTATTACTTCTTCTCTTGTCCATCTTTGAATATTACCTGCCTTGAAGGCATTAAAATGTTTGTTTCTCCAAGTATAGAGTTTCTTCTTTTAAAATGGGTTTGATATAGTCTTTTTTTTTTCTAATTTATATGCTTTTAAAAAACGTATTTATCAAGAGAGAAGAGAAGGTCTTATGATACTACAAAGCTGGCTTAAGAAAGATAGGAGCTATTTCCAAACAAGCATCAAAGTATGGTTGTGCTGGATGGAAAGATTTCTTTCAGATTTCATTAAACTCCACAGGACTGAACCAACTGAGCCAGCGCAAGTGGCTCTTCCCAGAAAAGATTAGTGGTCACTTATTTCTCATTGCCACATAAAACATTTCAAATGTACCTGATATTTATAAATGAAGACAAAGGATCATGAAAAATTTTCTTAATTTTCTTCAGATGGGACAAAGTTGCAATTGCCAGTGCTGTGGAACAAACTTGAAGCGAGAATTCTATCTAACATATAAATGGCTTTCAGGGAAAATTAAAGTTTTTTGTGTAAATCTCTACATAGTTCCAGATGCCATGTCCAGCCAATCTGTCAAACGGTTGATATAATGCAGACTTTGCCCTTGATCTTCCTAAAGAATGTTTTTCCGTTAGAGACTTTCCAATTGTTTCTCTCGTTTCTACTGTTTCTAGTTTACTTTTATCCCCTTTTCTGTGGCACCTTTCTAATTACATTTCCTCAGGAGATAGATTCCAAAACCATTACTCTCACTTGGCAAGACAATGATTTCTTGTCTCTTCAAAAAGTGTCTCCTATACAACTGGTCTTAGTAATGTCACTGAAGGTCATTTCTCATCACGGAGATGTAGGGGGACATGCAGTGTAGTATTTTGCCTTGTCAGTAGTCTTTCTGTGTCCTTAGAATAAATGGTGAGTGCTCAGAATAAGTGAGAGGACCTATCTCCTGTAGAATGGCTCTGGCAATGTGAAGCCAGATATTATTTCTACTAATTCTGTGGATATGACTACAAAGCATCAAGCATGACGATCAGATCCTTGCTTATCTGAAGATTGCTCTAAGGAAGACTAATCTGTTATTTACTTAATAATGTTAAAATGTTGTCCTTGAATCCCACCACTACAACATTTAAAAATGAAAAAACAATTCCTTTGCAGGCACTGGGTAGGATCTAGAAAGTCATGTTACACCTTCAAGGTTAATTTGGCAAAGGACTAAAGAAAAAAGCTCAGTGAAGGAGGCAAGCTGTTTGATAAAAGCCTCTGTAGATTAGATCACTGCTCTGCTTCCACTTGTGACGCTAATGGAAATGAATTGATCCACCTACAGGGACGTGTGCTTGTTAACAACACAGGCACTTGTACATTTCTTCTCTCTTCTCTCAAAAGATGAGAGGTCAAAAGAGGTCATAGTAACTCTTTATGATTTTTCTTCCCCCATGTTTGCTTCTCCTAAGGAAGACAACAAGCAGTTTTAACAAGCTATGAAGCTCCACAATCACTTGGATTTTACAGCATCTTAATTGCTTTCTGCAGCATGTTTCAAAGAGAGAATGATAAGATTAAAAATCAATCTGAAATCCTGTGAGTGTCCACAGATATAGAAATCTGACCGGGATGCAAGGCGCAGCTGTACCCTTTCTGCTGGGCTCTGCCAGTAGCCTAAGCCAAATACCCTGAGTTTTGCAGAGTTCATAATCATTCAAGTTCTGCACCAAAAATGCATAGCTCAGATCTGCTTTTGGTCTAAAATATGCCAGGCCACGTGCCAGAGGACACATACCTAATTACCAGCTTGTGCTGATTATTCCTTCTTCTGTACTTTTCTTACTAAATTTAGAATAAATTATATCTTTGGCAAATTACACAAAGAGATGATTATACATTTAATTAGATGTTTACCTCTTGTTTTCTTCATGCAATCATAAACTAGTGCAGATAACAGGAACTCAGAATAATTTTTATGGATGGCCACATTTTCCCAGGGTTGATTCAATGGAAAAAAAAAAAAATAAAAAAACAGTAAGGCCTTTGGTTAGAGGAATATTTGTACCATATTCAGCTTTTCTTCTTCTTTTAATATGAAAAGGAATAGTATCAGGGATAGCATCTCAGCTATTTGCAATCCATTGGAAAATGTATATTAGAAGAGAAAACACATAATTTATTAAATGTATTGCTTAAAGTGAGAAACTTGAAATTGAGTTTTGTAAGTCTGGGGATTTTGGGTTATACTTGGCATAGGCTAGTCAGTCTGCTGAATTATTCAGTGCTAAGCCTGCTAGTGGGAATAATAAGAAAGCACGCTTAGATTTTGAAATGTATATTCATTTGATTGGGAAAAAAAAAAAGTGTAAGAATTTAATAGCTACACTGGAAAAAAAGAAGCATTCCCTCCTCATTGAATAACTTCATGGGTGACTGCAGTTCTGCCTGTGAAAGGAATGCCCATGTGTATTTAGATAGTGATACTTAAACAAGAATGTTAAAAGAGGTTGCATTGTATATTAAACTGCCACCTAAATATAAGCTGCTTCCCATTGCAGCCTGTTTTTCAAACTAACCAAAATGTACATATATGTTAGAAGAGAAAGACAGAAGGTGGTCAAAATGCTGATGTCTTCACCTGTCCGAGGAAATCAGCTTAAAAGGAAAACCCATCTCTTAGGATTGCTCTTTCACCATACAATCAATTCCCTGCGCTAGAAAAGAACTCTGATTTCCTTCAGAAATTGAAAGAATTGTGCAAATAGTGGTAATTTCTCCTCAGATTCAAATGTCAGAGGAAAGTTTGCCTTTGGTTTAGTTGAAGCTAAATCTGGCTTTTTCTTATCCAAGTATCAGATTACCTAGCATCTGAAAGATTTCTTATGTTTATAAAGAAAAACAATTTCTTGGCAGCAAATATCTTCAACAACCACAAAGAAAGAGTTGTTTCAGGAATGAAAGTAAAACCCCATATTTTGTCAAATCCTATTTTTTCCATCATTATTATGGGGTAACTAGCCTTGATAACAGCAGGCTCTTTTTCTCCTCATAACAAGGTCGGGTAAGACCTCAGGAGATAAGAGGGAACCAAGTAACTAAGAGCACACTCCATCTTACCTATGCTGCATCACACTGTTTATTTGGAAACAGGAATTGCTAGCAAGGGGCAAAACCCCCATACCTGAATGTAATCTCAATGAGATCGGATGAAGACAGAGTCTCTGCCATGGTTTCAGTTTCATACCTCTGGTGCTGCATTTGCTCAGCAAAACATAAACACCCAAAACTGAGGAAGCGAAAAGTAGCAAAATGAATTCTTGGTAAAACATCATAAAATTTAATGAATACAAATATCAATAATGATAAAAAAATAGCAATATTTCTGATCCTTCAAAATGTGAGCATGGTCATCCACACTGAATGAAAACCACACACAGAATGTTGCACTGCAAGAGCATGGTATTCAAGTATGGTGCAGAGCAAAGCAAAGCCTACTATTTTATCTATTGTTCGTCATGTTTTGGCAAAATGGAATTTATATTTCTCCTATTAATCTTAATAGGGGCAGCAATTGTCAGGCCTACAAACCACTTTTGCAGATAAAAAGGCGGTGGAAAATTTCTAGCTCTGTCCATTCTAGGTAAGGAAGAAACCGGTGGAACAATTTGCAGAGAAAACCAGGAATATCAGTTTAATCAACATGCACAACTCCTTTTGGAAGTAAAACCTCTACTTTTTTTTAATGCAAACAAATACAAGGTAGAATTTGTCATTCTCAAAGAGTTCACAAAACAGTGACTGACAAACAGTGACTTTCTAAAGATATTTTAATTTAGCAATATGAAGCAAGTATTTCAGCTTGATTACAATAGATCAAAAGTATGGGACAAAAAATACAGATTGAATTTTTTTTTACCTTAGAACTTGAGAAATATCCTCAAGCTGAATAATAACTGGTCACTTCCTCTCTATCTCACTCTGGTACAGTCTGTAAAGGACTCTTAAATGTTTTTTAAATGCAAGCAAGAAATAAGAAATAGGAAAGTTGTGGCTACAAGCAGGAAAATGGGTATCTAAAATTTTCAAGAAAAAAAAAAAATAAGAGATAAGTATAAATTACACATGAGCCAGCTCCAGGGCTACTGAATTCATCTGGAGCTTTTGCTCCATCAGCCTCAATAACCTTTGGACCAGACCCACCACTGTTGCGACGAAGTGCAGAGTTCTCATCTCTTGCAGAAAAGGGCTATTCAGTGCAAAAGCCAGTCCCTTTGCTGGAACCCTCCTACTCTAGCTAGGACCGAATTAAGATCACACTTCAGCCAGTACATCTTAGCGGAAATCTGACCTATTCAGCAAACACAGCACATTGCTTGTTGAAGCAGATACCCCACTTAAAATGCGAGCATCATGTGGATGGACTTCATCCAGCTCTCCTTTGAATCCAGCTGATTGACTGGAATCATATTTATCCATCTACCCCTGTGACAGCCTGGCAACATAAAGCAGTTGTGAATTTAAGGCGCCACTTGAAACTTACTCGGCCTAGTTATAAATGGTTACAAAAGGGAATGGGCAAGGTAGCATGATCTACCCCGCAGAGTCATTATAAGGTAACTCATAACTTAAAAAGCTTTACTTTTCTGTAGGTGACCTCCTTGTTCTGTGCAGCAGTGAAAACAAGGGACTGGAGGGTGGATGACAGTTTTCATTTGTCACAGGAATTTTTCCATTATGTTTCCTGCTCAGTAAAAGGTGAAATAATTCACTTGGCTTTCCCCAGTTCCTTTGTAGCTCTATAAAAGGCAAAACTGATATGGAAAAAGAATGCTTATGGGCAAGACAAAATCAGTGTGATGTACGTTTGTAGTCTTTTCCAAATGCAATAAAAGTATGGTGTGGTTTGAGATTTGTGGTTTTTTGGGGGTTTTGTTTATTTCTTTTTTAAAGAAAACAGCTTCTGAGAAATACCGATCATTACCTAAATACCGAAATTACCTAAATCTCCCACCATTTGAAATCTTTTAGCAACTTAAAAGATGTCACCTTTTTAGCAGAAACCTCTTCTGAAAACTTCTAAAATATTACTGCTGTGTTTTTTTCTCTTTTCCTTTTCATTTTTTTTTCAAAAAAAAACCTACTCAATCTTGAAACAAACTTATGCTGACATTCTGAGCAATCTTCATGTTCTTTTACTATGTAATGAAGTACCCCCTTGTCATGGGTTCAGCAGCAGTCATTTTTCTCTTTAACGTAGTAGCTGGTGAGCACTGTGTTTTTGATTTTCGGTTTGGGAACAGTGCTGATAACACCTGTGTTTATAGTTACGGCTTAGAATGTTCAGGCTGGCAGAGGACTTTCTGAGCCTCATGCTCTGCCAGGGAGGAGGGGAAGCCGGGAGGAAGGAAAGACGGGGCACCTGGCCCAAACTGACCAAAGAGGTATTCCATACCACAGCATGTAATGCCCAGGAGGTAGAATGGAGGGCAGAGATCCGGAAGGGTGTGTGTGTGGGGGGCACTGCGTGGTCAAACTTAGTATGAGGTGATGGGGGTGCATTGTGTGTTTGGGCTTGATATCAGGTGATGGGGGGTGCACTGCTTGGTTGGGCTTGGAGGAAATTAGCTGGTGATGACATTGCTGTTATCTTGTTGATCACATCTGTGGGGATCTGGTGACGCCCATCTTGCCATTTTATTCCCAACAATTGAATCTCCTGTGCAGGTCCCTTGACCTTACTCCATTTTAAGGCAAAACCAGCTTTCAGCAGGATTTGAATTATTTTCCTCCCTTTCTGAAAGACTTCTTCCTCTGTATCACCCCACACAATAATGTCATCAATGTATTGCAGGTGTTCTGGAGTTTGTCCCTGTTCCAGTACAGTCTGGATCAGTCTATGGCAGATGGTAGGGCTGTGTCTCCTTCCACCCCTGGGGCAGTCTGTTCCGAGTTTACTGGATGCCTCTCCAAGTAAAAGCGAACTGTGGCCTGCACTCTGCTGCCAGAGGAATTGAGAAAAATGCGTTGGCAATATCAATCGTGGCATACCACTTGTCTGCCTTCGACTCCAGTTCTTACTGAAGTTCTAGCATGTCTGGTATGGCAGCACTCAAGCATGATGTAACTTCGTCCAGGCCACGATAGTCTACTGTTAGTCTCCACTCTCCGTTAGACTTCCACACTGGCCATATGGGGCTATTAAAGGGTGAATGGGTTCTACTGATCACTCCTTTACTCACCACCTGGGACAGCATCTGACCAGGAGTCATCATCACATGATGAAGAAGAAGAAGAAGAGGTGACTTCCCGATCTTCCTCCTCTGCCTTGCTGGGAAGTGCTGCATGGTCTCCTGCATCCTCCTGAGGCTCGGCTGCGGGGCTCAGCTTGGCCTCAGAGCCCATCTCTGCTGTCTCCTCCCTTCACTCGGTAGCCGCCTCCTCCCACGGCTCAGCTGCTGAACCCATGACACCCCTAGGGCTTACTTACCACTGGATGATCTTTCATGAAAACTAATATGAGTTTTTACAGTACTCTCAGTTTAGCTGGAATAAAGAGAAGATTTTTTTTCAGAAGTATTCATCTATTTGGAAGCGCACTGTTCAGTAAGTAAAGGAATATGTGGGTCCTCATATCAAATCACCTTCCACAACTCCTGTAATTAACCAATTTCCAGTAATTTTCTTACGTAACTCTCCATGTTGTCTTCATCTTTTTTCTCACAGGCCTGGAAATCATGCTTGTTCCATTTGTCAGAAGGTTCTTATTGGTGTGTATCTCAGCACCTCACTAGGTCACATTTCTTCTTACTGGCAGCTATACGCTTTCCAGCACAAACCACAAGAGCAATGCAAACATATCTACTTTGCAACAGCTCAACTTTTGGAACAATTTGAAAACTTTGAGTCTTTCAGAGCTTCATTCACCTCTCCCTTTTTGTTCTATCACCACACTCACTGCTTTTTCAGAAAGAGCAGTTGGGGTCTTTCCATACTTCTGTCTCTTTGTCCCTATCTTAACTTGCATGTTTTAGCTTCATACATTTAGTTGTTGAGAATGTGAACATATTTTGTCTTGAGAAGATAATTCAAAAACCTAAGCTTAGAAACATAATGTCATATCTGGTTCCTGAACTCGAGACAGTCTCATAAGTGTGGTATAGAAAATTCACTCCAGATTTCTGAGCGTTAATTGTATTTATTAATGTCTGCATTATCAGCTGTAAATCACTGTAGTGCAACTGATAACATCCCTGGAATTAAAATGAGTTGTGCTATATGAAGCCAAATTGTCATCTGCACTTCCATGAGAAAAAAATCTCTGGCAGGTATCTCTCACTGATGGTTGCACCAACATCAAAACAGGCTCTGAAGAGCTTTACCTGCAATATCATGACAACTTCTATCAGTCCTAGAAGTTAAAGCCATTTGCACAGGTGGCAAAGGGCCATTACAGAGTAGGAAAGCTATCAGGATGCACCAACCATTTTAAGTGCTGGGACCTAAATTAGCATCACAGCTGACCCTCTTGTGTTTTCCCTTCAACTAAACTAGTAAAACCCAAACGTATGCATGCATAAATATATGCACATGCTTATATTTGTAAGCAATTCCTGACAGGATCCAGATTTCCCTCTCTGGTGTTTTAATTTGCTCTCTAATACACACATATTCCTTAGAGTATATTTCATCAATATTTGGAGGAGCCTTAGAATCACAGAACCAATTAAGTTGGAAAAGACCTTTAAGATCATCAAGTCCAACCATTACCCAGGACTGCCATACCACCAGTAAACCATGTCACTGAGGGCCTCATCCACATGTTTTTGAACACTTCCAGGGATGGTGATTGCATGGCTTTCCTGGAAAGCCTGTTCTAATACCTGGTCATCCACTTGTACATGGCCCACCATTCTAGTCCATGCCCAGAGCTTCTACACATTTGTGAAATGTAAAAAGCGACTACACTAGGGATGATAAATATAGGTTATATCCTACAGACTGATGAGTTTAGCATTAGTCTGTAGGCACAGTTGTGATATCTTTTAATATTTTTTTAACACAAAATATGTTATGCTCTCATCAGATACCCCTTAATATTTCACATTGATAAACTTACATTTAAGGTATGACACCAGTGAACAGGTCGATGAAGACCTATTTGATGTAGCTTGGGTGTCTGTCAGCTGCATTTTTCTCCTCATAAAGGTGGTATACCACTGCTCATGATCCACATTGGCTCAGCATGTGCCTCTTGGACCCAGTGATTGTGCTCCTGGTGCTCCAGGTCCTTTGGTTGGCATTACGCAGCTCTTCATAACTCAGCTGGAGACTTCTGCTTGATGGTGGCATCCAACACTAAACACAAGGCAGTTCAAACAGTTTCTCTCACAGCAGAGTGCCTTGCCCATTGCAGTAGTGCCTTTGAGCTGCCATGGTGCCTGCTGTGGCAAAAAAAGTCCAAAGGAGGGAATGGATCCTGCAGCCCACTGCAGCAGCATGTGTAAAGGGCACTATGGCTTCCTGTCTCATAGGAAGTTCACGCTCCATGACCTGTGATTTCTGTTGTCTGGATGGCTGTCTCTTCACTTCCTGGAGAAAAACAAAACACCAAAAACGTCTGTCTCTTCTTTTTGTTTCATCACTTCTCTTCCATAGAGGCACCCTGAACTTGTGTGCCCAGCTGGAATTAATGCACCTAGAGCCTCTGCAGAGAAGGCTGGGGAAGAGGAGGAGTCCTAGAGGGGAGTGTGAATATTTGCTGTTGATATACACATAAATCAAAACTAGCATATCACTCCATTGGATCTGAGACAGGATCAAGGACAAAGGAAACTCACTTTCTGATGCTTTGCTCCTAGCCTTTATGTGTCTGGTCCCCCGACTTGTATGAACAGCCCTTGAGTGAGTAATAGCAAATGCCAAGGAGAGAAAGGCACATCTTTTTACAGCTCCATATAAGACACATTAGAGGCATTATAGGCAGGCTGCAAGGACACATGTACATGTACTTACCTGAGCTTCAGATCTGACATTTCTTTGCAGAAGAGGCTGATGGAGGGAGGGAGAAGGAAAAGGCAACTGCAGAAGTGGTAAGCACTACTCTCACCCAGCAGAATATCACTCTGGACAAACACCCCACTGGTGCATGTTCATCACAAGTGTCCTGTTTCTGGATTTCCCCTTTGCAATGCAAGGTGGTTATCAAGAGAAACACGGAAGAAGTCATGCCAGGGTCTCCTCCAGACAGTCTTTCTTGTTCACATACACAGGTATGCCTCAAAGTTGAGTTTTATAGACCTTTTCTGCTGCCGGTAGACTGTGACTATAAGCCTGGCGAGCTTCTTGCTGTAAGCCTTAGGTTTAGATTCCTGATACACTGGTGTCACTGAGAGATATATGCTAAATGGAAGAGGGCCAGTGAGGAACTATACATGAAAGTTTCTATATTGCTTAAAGTGCTTATCTCAGTTCAGTTTGGATCACTCCAACTAGATTTCTTAGCACAGATTGAGTGACAGGTCACTTAACAGACAAGTATCAAAAGATTTTATGGATGCTCTAGAGTTAGCTTCCCTTCCTTGCATAGTACCCCAGTAAGCTGTGTCCTCTGAAATGACTCCTCTAGCCTCAAGCCACTGCATTCATGCCCTCAGTGTTGTGACATAGAACCACCAGCTGGGTGGGCTGCAAAACAACCCTGTCATTTTTTCAATCACTTTAAAGTGGGAAAAAAAAAAAATCACAATAAAATAATTCTTATGTCTTAGAGCCAGAGATATAACCCATAGGACCTAAGGAGACAGAAGGCCAAATGCTACAGTGAATGAATGTACCCAGCTCATTCTAGAACCACTGGAATGGAGCTGCATGGATGGAGGACATTATACCATCATTTTGGCTAGGAGCCACTTTGTTCAGTCTGCATTACAGTCACAGCCAGGTAGACCCCAGTCTTGACATTACCCTGTAGTATGTGGTGCCTGCCATGCTCTGATCATAACTAAACCTAAAAACTGTCACCAGTAGCATTTACAATTGAGGGAAAAGAGGTACAAAGTGGGTGATGGTCTTGCTCAGAACCAACAACGGAACTTTTGAGATTAATGCTCAGCTAAGCTGCCCTGCTTATGTTGCCTAAGACCCTGAATGAAGATAAAGGCTTTAGGAGGGGAGTTGACAGAAAAGAGGTCGATCTGCTCAAAGAAGGAGTTACTTGTGCAAAATGAATACACTTGTGTTATATAAAGAGAAGGTGATGAAGGTGGTGAAGTCCAAAGTGTTGACCCTGATAAAAGATAGGAGCTTTATGCTAATTTTACCATAGAAATAGAAAACTTGAGAAGGTCTTCTGAGGTAAAAATGAGAAGCCTAAGTTTGCTTCCGTAAGTCTCTGTACTAATTTGCATTTCTAAAAATACCCATCATTTCAGAACACAGATTTGGCCAGCTGTATGAAGTTGTTAGTCAATCCTATCTGGTATTCAGCCTGGGTAGTAACAAGTAGCACGTGGTGACCAAATGGAATTACAAACGAAACATGCTGTCCTTACCCAATTAGGCGTTGCAATACATGGGGTGAAGCATTTCTCTCCAGCTCTCAGTGCTGATGACTTTATGCCTTCAAGTATCAGGATGAATAAGCCTTATCTCCTGCAAAGCTATATATAGTATTTAGCTGTTAAAACCTGTCATTAAAGGGGGGGTTTATACATGTTAACTTGAGGGTACATGTGGTGATTGGAACTACTGAACTTTCCAACACCACGATATTCTAAAAATACCATGGAAAGCTTTGACTGTCCTCATGAAAGGCAACAGAACCTTAGAAACTCTTGGAACAAGGCGTACAGTTGGCTTCCAGGTAAGTTATGGCATCATGATTGCAGCAAGTTGGGCGGGAACGACCCTGAGTAAATAGATGGTGGAAGATTTATTGATTTTATGAATAAGTGCTAGGCCTGCTACACTTCCGTACTGACAGATCCTGTCATCTCGACTATATGGCCAAGAAAGTCATTGCCCAGGATTATGGATCAGGGCAAACTGAGGTACATCAGCTAAGTAACAAAAAGTAGCCAGCAGTTCCCTTTCCTTTCCTTGTGCTAAATAGATTTCTATCAAGGCAAAAAAATCTGGGCTCATGAAGTCCTGAGCCTGGAATCTGTGCTAAGGGAACACCAATGGCAAAGTTTTCTTCAGTGTTTTTATCATGACCATGCCTGCAAATGATGTGAAGTGCAGGCAGAAATGGGTGGCATTAACTAAGAGAAAACATCAGCTTTGTTACTTGGACTTGGCACATCTCTAAGGTTATAAGTGTCTTTAATGGTTAAGCGGTAAAACCAGCCTTAGCAGTAGATGCCAACTGATCATGCTCCTAAGTAGCAGCTAGAAACGATCACTTGGAAACGTGCATGTCCGAAGCAAATGAAACAGCCAGGAAAGAGTAATCATATAAAAAAAAAAAAAACAAAAAAAAACAACAGACACTTTTCAATTTGTCACCAGGAATGATGAAGGGGAAGCTCTAAAAAATATTCATGCCATCAATATGGCTTTGGGTGCAGAAGAAGAGTATACAATCAAGAAAACGGTATTTATAATGCTCATTTAACAAGCAGGTTTTAACATTTGTTCTCCAATTTTGCTAAGGACCTGTGCTATCTCTGTATATTTCTATTATCAATGCTGTAGACCTTGCTAGTCTGAAATTCCCTTAAAGTGATCTTCAACTTGCAGACTTGGAATAGTGACAAAAGTGCATGAATTTTCTCATCAAGTCACTTTCCCTGGCAGCCCTCTAGCCTGGTCCAGAAGCTATCCATATCTAGCACCATCTGACTGAAGAGTTTTACTGTTCCTGAAGGATCTGTTTGCTATTTGCAACAAAGCCTGTCACTCCCCCAGTATCAAGTGGTCCAAAGTGAGCAGCTAATACCCTCTGGTAGTGGTTCCAGGGGGCCTCCATGATCATACTTTTCCTGAAGAAGAGCTTGCTGCCATGAATTACTGGGGATTCCCCTTCCTGAAGCTATTTCCAAGCATGTTTTTAACTTCTGTTTGCTTTAGCATCATCTTTGGCACTAGGGCTAAAGCTGATCACTGTCAGCTAAAGGTGCCAATGCAGTCTGATACCTAAGCATGTAGATAGGTACTGAATGGGACTCTCCAAAGCACATCACCTTGCACTTCACAAATCAGTGGAAGTTACGCACTGCCAGGTCTGTGAAGTTTCAGTAAACTTCCGTCTAACCTCTATTTTGAGGTACTTATATACAATCCCGTAAGTCTCAAAGTCTCCATCTTGCTACCACCTGTAGGAGTAAGCAGCAAAATCCTGGCACTGAGAGAGAACATAGAATCATGGAATAACAAGTTGGAAGAGACCTCAAGTATCATCTGGTCCAACCTTTCTTGGTAAAAGCACAGTCTAGAGAAGATGGCCCAACACTCTGTCTAGATGAATCTTGAAAGTGTGCAATGTTGGGGAATCCACCTCTTCCCTGGAGAGATTATTCCAAGGGCTGACTGTTCTGAATGTCAAAAATTTTCCTGTAGTGTCTAATCAGAATCTCCACCAGAGTAACTTGTACCCATTACCCCTCTTTTCCGTGTGACTTCTTATAAAAAGGGAGTCTCAATCTCTGGAGATACTCAGAAACAGCTCCTTAGTGACACAGTTGAGGAGGGAAAAGCAATTTGTTCTTGCAGGTTCCCTTCCCTTGGCTTTCACACAGCTCAGTCCAAGGATGTGTCATGGCCAGACCACTACAAATTAACAGTCAGCCTGCTAAGTATGGTGACATTTTAAACTTTTCACAGGTTTTGCCCTTTGCCATTTTTCATTTTCTCCAATCCACAGAAGTATTTCTCTGTTTCCAAAGGTACTCAAATGTATCTGAAGCCCTGTCCCTGGTTGCAAGTGAAGGATTTACCTTTTTATTTTTTTTTATTTTTAAATTTTAACTTAAATGAAACCCCTACTTTCAGCTGCAGCTTTATAGTGGATTATAAGATAATTTAGGGATTCTAAGTATCAATATTTGTGATTAGTAGTTATGATCCACTCTGACTACTCTGAGAACTGACACCTCTTCTAGTCACAGGAGTTGTCACTGCTGTATGCTGTTGGTCTTTTATGGCTATCTCAAGATGTGTCCAAATAGTAGTGGGTACATCCAGAGCTGCATTGAGTCTTCCTAGATCCCTAACTGTTGAACCGACCCATCATGATCAAACAAAACAATACTCAAGGAAGTGTATTCGTCATGCTGCTCTGCAACACATTAGGAATTACCAACCACAAATTGGTCTGTGACATGGGAAAAGTTGAGTTTATTCTTTTCTCTCTTATTAAACTGTGTCAGGTATTTACAGTTCAAGCCTGTAAGTAAAGAGGGGATTTAATGCAAGAATATTTTGAATTCCTCTATGTCATGCATTTGTAATGATTTTTGTTACTGTTGTTCAACCCTGGGCATCCCACTGCTGTTGTGTCAGCTGTTAATAGCATCATTCTTTCTCCATGAGCCATATGGCATACTACAGGAGTCACAGAGGACATATCTGCACTGATTACTGCGCTCATGTGTCACAAGTTATCTCCCCTGCCTCCACAGAAACAGCACAACATCCTTGAGAAGGTGGCTTAAACATAGCCATAGGCCAAATTCACTCTTGAGGTAACAACTAAGCTAAAAAGCTAGTCCAGGCATACATTTGGCCTTATTTTTCAGCAGTTCTTTCACAAACTTTCTCTTCTTCTGTCTGGTGGAGGTTGATGGCAACATGCCATCTGCAGCTGACTAGCATGACACTTTGTCCAGAAACAGGGCGAGTGAGGTTATCAGGATAGAACTCAGCATCATTGTCACCATTCAGTCACCATCTTCTGTGGATGGGTTGCCATGGAATTGTGGCATATGCCACACAAATAACAACGTTATTTTAGGAGAACTATGCAACAAACTCCTGTCCTTAGTTCACTAGGCTCTCTACATGCTGATTGCAGGAATGTTAACTAACTGGAGCTTGCAGGGTTGCCATTGATGGAGAACTTAAAAGTTCATGTTCTACCAAACAATATGACACACTTCTGCATCATGGACATACTACATAGTTATGCATGAGCAATATCAGCTGAAAGCTGTTAGGTTGTATCTGTGGAAAACAGCATTTTCCTCTGATGTGCTTGACTGGCTTCGCATCATTCCTTTGGCAAGAGTGGTGGAATTACAAAAGCTTTTTCTTTTTTTATTTTTTCCATGTCCCATAGCCAACAATATTGTACATTATTAGCCTGTAGCACAATTTCTAAAATTGGAGTTTCCATTGTTTGGAAAGAAGACTAAATGTTTTCCTTTTGGAAAGGCTCTATCTCTTTCTGCTGCCTTTGTCGCATACCTCTCCAAAACACATGTTTTCAATGTTTTCATTTCTATGAAAGCAATGACTGCTGGCAGGTATTTTTTCCTTTGCAGTTTATCTTCCACTGAGCTTCTAAAAAAAAAAAAAAAATAGAGATAAAGAAGCAAAGCCAGAGATGGATTTACTGGTGTGATAATATCCCTGGGCAAATAAACTCCTCAGTTAAAATGTGACCCATCCAGATTGAAAATCAAAGATTTACTGAAATCCGGAAATGTTCAGGTCATTTTCCCTTATCCTTTTTTGTGCTTTGAGGTGCCATCCGGGAGCCACAGTGCCAAATCATTGTGAGAAAAGTGGTTGTTCCCAGTATCTTCAGTTGGCACAGGAAGAAGCAGTTCTAGGAAGTCTCCTAGAGAAGCTGCTTTTTATACCTCCGCTCTAATTTTAGATACAAGAGGTTTGGATAATGTGGGCATGCACCCATCTCACAAGAGTTTTCTGCAAACTGAACGTGAATGGACACCTTCAACAGTCAAATGTGTCTCCCAGAAGCTCTGGATTTCAAATTAAGATCTTTAAAAACATGTATCGCTATTGATTTACCCGTTTAAGGTGGTAAGGACAGAATTAAGCTCCAAGTTGACAGCTATGGGAAAGAGTTTTAGAAATTATTGGTACTTGTGAGCATGAATAAAAAAGAAGAAAGACATCTCATTTTCTGCAACTCAGTTTAGGAGCAGAGACCTGCACTATTCAGAGATTTGATTGCTTCAAACAGTCCATACTAACTTGAACCAAAAAAAAAATGGGCCACATTTTATGAATCAGTATCCACATCTGTGACTGCTAAGGACTTTGTTAGCTTGGTCTCCTGATGTAGCTCCCCCGTAGCCGAAGATCTTTGTCTTGAGGCTGGCTGGCCTCCCAGCACCACCTACTTCCATCTGAACTGGATGCCATGAGATCCCACCCAGAGGAGTCAAGCCTCCCCAGGAACAATGAGTAATTCTTGGGAGACGCCACTGGAAGGCTGCTGCTGTGGCACGGAAAGGCCGATAACATCTCCCAAGCCACAGCAGCCCTTTGTGTCAGCAGACACAAGTGGGATGTTCCTTCTTAAGCTTTCCAGAGTCGGAGGAAGTGGGCCTTGAAACACAATGCTCATTGAAATCGGCTTTCATCTGGGGGATCTCACAGCATAAGTGCTGCTCGGTGATGTGCTTTCCATCTGCTGCAGAGGCCTCCTGATGCATTTCCTCTGTTTGTTCCAGAGGGATGGATGGCAGCACCTTAGAGCAGGCACACATTGTACTGGCTGGTAGGCATTACTCTGGACTGCAGAAAATAGTAGTCCTGAGCAATAACACTATCCTCAGGAGCCTCTGGTGGAAGTAGGTGACATGTTGAATTGCCTCCTCTTTCTCCTTCCTTCTCCATATGAATAGCACACTCATTATAGAAGGGTTTAAAAGCATTTTACAACTAGCTGTGATGATGTTATGCATTCTGTTCAGTTTCTTTTGGTAAGGAAAGGCCATATACACTTATTAAACAGTTTAAGCTCTGGAGAGCAAAAATGTAAACGGGGGTAAACTACAACTGCTAAGAGAATGCTGAGTGTTACATGCTGTTGTTTCGCCGTGCTTGACAGAGACTGAATAATGCAATAGACAGACTTGAGAAGGAAGTGCTCACTATGAGGGAGCTACTCCAGCCATGAACTAAGACACTGTGAAAGCAACTCCTCTGAATGGTGATTTATTTATCCTATGTCTACAGACTGGTCTTCTGCTTCAGAATGTGGCTTTGCAGGACTTATGGTTGTTCTTGTAGTCTTGAAATTAATCACAAGGGACATCTAAGCTCAAGATTGTTGCAAGTACAAATGAGTACTGTATGATTCTGTCATGCGGGGAAGCATGTAACTGAGCATGGGAGTATAAGGAAAAAATGTAGCCCTTTCTAAAGGGTAAATGTTCTCACCAAACCCTGTGGAATAAAACCCCTTTTCTGCTACAGGGTACTGTAAAAAAAACATATGCATGTGCTCTACTTATTTGGCATCTCCCTACTAGAAGTACTTCAGGAAGGTTCAAACTGTAGTAAGATAAGATTGGCAAGAAGGAACTGGAAGTAATATGTCTTTCACAAACTAGTTACTGGGCATTAGGCCTGAGCTCAGCTCATGGATCCCAAGCAGGTTTTGGTAGAGCAAATATCTTCACTTCATCACCCAGAGATGTTTATAAAGGGAGGAAAATGCCAGAACAAAAATTCATTGAGTGTATACAGGAACGGGTAGAGTGTTGTGTGGAAGGAGGAAATTATTACAAAAAATAGAATCATCCCCTCACAGTCCACTTTGGTAACAAAATCTATTTTTATATTGACATATCTAGAAATATTGTTGGCAGATCCTCTCTCTGATGGCTATTCAGGCACCCTAAAAAGAGATCCTTACTTCTATCCGCCTCCAATGACTAAGCGTCATCTAGTCTGAAACGAAGAATATCCTTCTTTACTTTCAGTTAGTTATCTGTCTGGAATCCAGACATCATGAGGCTTCCTGGGTGGGCTCAGAGGAGTGAGGCTAAGCTGGGTCAGGGGACACAGCAGGCAAGGCAGGCAGGCAGAAGGGCAAGCTGCCTGCCTTACAATATTGCTGGAGAAGAGCCACCAGAATCAGAACTTAGGGCCAAGGCAGACTGAAAGGAAAATCACAACAAAGAATATAACAAGGAAAAAAACTGATAAAAGGGGGGAATTAAATGCTTTATATTGATTTGTAATTTTTTATTTTCCTTGCTGAGAGCAGCAAGTCTGTTAATTAATTTAAATAGTAATTTACTGTAGCAAGGGGAAAGCAACTCAGCCTAGTAACCAAAACAAAATTTTGGTCAAATTCTAGGAAAGAATTTTGTCTGTGACAAGTTTGATAATAATACTGAGAATTATAGTAGTGCCTAAAATTTTCAGTCAAGTTAGGCCTTTGCTGTGTGTAATGTCGTATAAGCACATAGTGCCCATATAAAGAAACTACCCTAAGACCAGCTTTAAACTTCAGCACAATAGTCCTCTTCAGTAGCTGAGTGTCTGATGAACAAAGGAGAACTACCAGGTAGACATACGTATATGGTACTCCAGCCTCAGCATTTTGCATCTGAGTGGCAGTCATACTAGAAATCGCATGAGTGTTTTGATAAATGAAATATAAAAGGAAACAAAACTTCAACTTAAGACATCATTTAGAAGTTAGGTGTTGCTGAAATAAGGAAGTTGTTAGGTGAAGAACACCATATGTAAAGGGTGTTTAGTATAACTGTGTCTTCTCAAAGTAATCTTTAGTATAAGCACTGTTTAGAAAGTAGCCATGTCACTTCTGAAGACACATTACCCTTTTCTGGGGCCTTTTAGATTCTCCATTAAAAAAAACCTCTCTGTTGGAATGCTGAAGATCTCAGAGATACTTAATATAATAATTCTTTTTATTCCTGACTCTATGCAGCGACTCGCTGTATCTTTCATTATTCTCAATGCATCTCTGAAGAGACATCTGCCTAGATCTCAAATCTATTCCTCTAGAAGTGAGTGCCTGAAAGAGTAACACTAGCACTTAAGAGTGCATCTGAAAGAGAGGGAGGGTTAGCAGAGTTAGATGAGGTTTCCTGGCAGTGATTTGGAGGGAGACAATAGGGGAATATAACCTTTTATGTCAGTTGTCGTATTGTTATTTATGCTGTTTCAGCTTTAGCCATCCTTCCACAAGCTTCCCAGGACTAAATGGCTGCTTCTACTTGCTTTCACTTAATGTGGTATTTTAAAGCAGGATGGAAATTAAATCATACAATAATCACAAATGAGACCACTTTACTAACCAAAAGTCTTAAGTGTCAAACACAGTAACAAAAGAGTAAATATGATATCTTGACCTCTGGTAAGATGGGTATTCTTTCTTTACTTCCAGAGAACTGACAGAGCTTTAGTCAAACAATAGCTTAAGAAAAGTCCTATCAGGCAGGGACTATCATTCCTTGGTCTCCTCTCCTTTCCAGCTGATATAAATCTGAATCTTTTCATGTAAAATTCAGTGACTAAGTACCATATTTCACTGACATGGATCTCAACTGCATACCACAGTGGTTCATCTTTAGTAATTTGCTGCAGCAGCTGAGACTGTCATGGAGCAGAAGAACTGTAAAGCACCACAGTGGAACGGAGTAGCCATGGTATCTCTTGGTTACCTTGGATTGGGTAAGCAATGAGTAAGCAGTGTCATACCAAATGTGGGTGTCACTAGATAAACTGTGTCAGCATGACTACAATCTAGGTATTAGGAACTTAAAGCAGCTTAAGTCCCTAACTGCCTCCACAGATATATAAACCTGACATTAAAATCTGAAAAGACTTAGTTTTGCTTTTGGTAAGACTGGAGTTGCTTAAATTCATGATGCTTTCATTCCTGTGTTTGGGACATGAGCCAGAACACCCAAGCAGTGTTGTTGAGCACAATGGCACCAGGCTGAGCTCCCAAGAAAAGGCAGAGGCCAAGGCGGCTTACAGAGCTTGCTCTCCTCTGCAACATTTCCAGCCACTTGGCTCTGCTGCTTTTCTGTCCCCCCCACCTTTTCTTCCCTGGTTGATACACTAGAAAAAAGTGAGAGAAGGAACTTTAACTGCCATTTCAGTATCCTCCCCACTTGTGTCCTTCCAGCTTCACCTCTACTCTGCTCCCTAGTATCTTTGTAAAGAGCTGTTTTTCCCACCTGATTCAACAAGAATTGCAAACACCGCCCAGCTGACCTCCCTCCAGCTGGCTGCAGTGGTTGTGTGATTGTCCTTTTGCCTCCATGCATTCAGCACACATAATTTCAACAAAACTGATGGTATGCAATTACACCTAAAATTTCTGTTACTCTCCAGGAGACTGGTTTTGTGCTTCATTATGTTCCCCTCATCCCTATCCCTGAGTCAGTAATGACTGAAGCTTTTCAACACAGCACAGCGTTGTTAAGGAGCTCATCTTCAGATTGACAACGTTCCAAATAGCACTAATTTAGCATTTAACTCATCAATAAAAGCTGACTGTTACAAAAATATCTGGAGGGGGAATCAACATTCAAAGCACTAAAAATAAAAAAAAATCCTTGTTAAACTGAGATACCTGGGAACAAACCCACCAAGCCAATGGATGCCAGATCCCAGGTTAACTGCTGAATAGCAGTAATCTCCCCCCAGAATTGCCTTCTCAGCTAACTCTGTGCCCTTGAGTCTCATGTCCCCTGGGAGCAGCAGTGCAGGAACAGAATGGTCCCTCCAGATCTCTGCCTGCTCCTTCTCGCTGCCCATGACGCATACACCTGGGTGTAGCAGGGGAGGGGGTGAAACTGTAAGAGTCTGGAGAGGCCTCGGGAGCTTTGTGTTGCGTACAAAAAAAGGACAGAAAAAAATAGAGGCAGGGGTTTGGAGTCTCTAATCAGCCGTGATTGCTTCCTGTGCAGAAGTCAGCTGTTTCCATACAATAGCCAAGCTGTTCAGTCTCTAGGCGCCATCCCAAGGTCATCACTTTTCTATTGTTGTTCCCCACCCCCATAGAAATTCCTGTGCTCTTTTATGTATATAAGGTGTTGGGTTTTTTTAAACTTGAAAACCTCCCCCCCTGCCTGTCATGGTTGTGGAAGGGTTTGACACTAGATGACCTGAACTTGGCTTTTCAGGGCTTTTCCTTTGCTCTGCATCGTCAATGCCTGATGTGCCTCATCTAAACAAGTTTTTAAGGTTTTTAAGTATAATGCATATCTGCACTGTGTTATGTGGAGGATGTAAGCCAAATCCAAATCTGATGTATTTTTTCCTACTTGCTTTTCTAGGAATTCATGTGTCATTGCCCTCTGAGACAGTGAGAAATGAGGCGATCTCAGTTCCTAGAGATTGTTCCCCTATAAAATATTTATTTATTTACATACATACAGATCTTGTTCTTTTAAACTTACCTACTGGAAATTCTGCGAAAGGAGCTGTTTCATCCTAAGAAGCCATCACTGCATTGGTTTGGTTAAAGACTTGCTGAACAAAATTCTAAAGCTTTCAGAATCTAGAAGTCTGGTTTCTCAGAATTCTCCCAAATCCTTTCCACTGGGCTTGAGCTGATCCTGGGCAACACTAAGAAACATCTTAGAAGCCACTGCTTGTTATTTGTTGCTGTAGATATCAGTTGGTCAAGGAGATTCAGATTCTTGTGGGTTTGATGTCACTTATAGCCCAGTCTGTAGTTTTCAGAAGCTTTGACTAAATTAGTCAAACTTAGTCATTTGTAGTTTACTAAGCAGAATTGGAAAAAGATTGTGAATTTCAGGAAGGGCCTATTTGCCAGCACCTCATGCTGCTCAGGAATACAAGATGTGAACCATTTATTGCCATACCAATAGTGGGATCTCCTCATGCGATATTGGCCTCTCAGGATGTTCAGTGGTGATTGTGGTCTCACAAGGTTGACTCTAGTGTCACTTACTGCTAATGAAACAATTGTGCTCCTCAGCCCATGTCTTATGCAAAATTTAGGATAGCTCAGTGTTTTAACGTGCAGTCATTGAAGGAGGCCAAATAGGATGAAAACTGTGTATTCTGTGATGAAAAATATTTTTTCCTAATACATCTTTTTTTCTTTTTTTCCCCAAGCAAACATGTTTTGATGATACCTACTGTTGCTGAATCAATCAAGGCTGAGCCACAGCAGTGCCCTCCACTGCGTCTGAGTTTGAGGTCTGAGGGTATTTGCTTGGATATACAGACTCCTTTGAACTTATCAGGCTATTACTGCTTGTAACTCACCCTTTAATTTCCCTCAGAGTGGGTTTTTCAGTACGTGCTTCTTAAGTTCCTTCAGGGGCACAGATACCTGCTGCTCAGCTGCCAACCCAATTCATCAATCTCTGTGCCTCCCAGAATCTTCTTTAAGAAAGTATGGACAGAAAGACTTCATAGTTCTTCTGGGAACAATCGTGTTAAAACACTTTTGTTTGAAGGCTTCTTCCCAGGTCTATGAGCTGATTATTTCTTTTCCAGTGCTTTATTCGACTGTAATAGTTTCTTTGGGGATATTTCTAGCAGCTAGAATAGATTATCATTCTGCCATTAGACAAGACACCACAAAAACCCTCTCTAAAGACTGTGTAATTTTGAAAACCATGGGTGAGTTACAGTTTAATGTGAAACCTGTGTAGTATACAAAAGACACAAAGTAAATTATATGCTTTTTAGCCTCCATGAATAGATTTCTGTATTATTTGTGGTTATTAAAAAAAAATATTTTGGTTTTAAACAATCACTTTGCCACTTTAGCATAGTTTCAAAGTGACAGATACTAGATACTAGTAAGAAGTTCTTCACTATGAGGGTGACCAGGCACTGGCACAGGTTGCCCAGAGAAGCTGTTGCTGCCCTGTCCCTGGAAGTGTCCAAAGACAGATTAGATGGGGCTTTGAGCAACCTGATCTAGTGGAAAGGGGGGGCTAGAGCTGCATGATCTTGAAGATCTCTACCTACCCACACTGTTCTAAGATATCCAAACCCTTCTAATAACTATGGTATTCTTTGTCACTCCTGGGTATCTCTACAGGTATAATTTACTTGTTGTGGTTTTCCAGAAACTGCTAAGCCCTTGGTTGCCCACAATAAGACTTAATGCAGATTTTTTACAGCCCCTACAGTAATGGCTCAGAGTACTATACCATAGTTCTTAATAACACAGGCTTAGGATTTCAGATAACAATGACACAGCACTACATCTGGCATTGATTCTAATAACTAAAGTGAATGTACGTATTTAAATATTTTAATGCAAAAGCATATTCAAATTATGTTTTATAATTATGAAAAAAATAGCAATGTTGTGAGAAATGCTGCTGTAAATATTTTGCTTCATTTCACATAAATTAAATTAAACTTAATAGAAAAAGAAGTTACTGCTCCTATTCCACACAGTGCCATTCTAATTAGGCTCTTAGACTGGACACTGCTGTAACATAACACCTAAGGGTCACACATCCAACTACCACAAGACTAAGCTGTACTTCTCTTACTGTGCTTTTCACCCCTCTCCCCTACCTTTCCCTGTCAGAAAATGCTATAAGAGTTATTGTTCAAAAAGAAAACAGACAAAACTGTCTAGAGCAGAACAATCTTTGTTTCTCAGGACTATTGCAAATTCATTCCCAAGAAACACAGTCAATATCTCCTCCATTTTTTATTGCAATGGATTAAATATTATTTTCTTTTAATATTATTTATTTATGTTCCTTTGTTTCAGGGAAATTGATCATTTAAAGCTACTAATATGCAATATTGCAGCCCAAAATTTTATGATCGTGCAGGAGCTTTGTGCTGCTCACTGGAACATGTGAAGTACTCAAGGAAAGGGGATAAAATGGCAATAATTTGGGATAAAGTAGAAGATTAACTTGGGGTTTTATTTCATGTAAAGGTGAGGCTTGCCTTCATATGTTATGATACGCTACAATAATGTTTCTGAAAAGAATGAACAGATTGACTTCCTCAACTTTACTGTGAGATATTTCCCAGATGGGTTAAAAGCTAATATTCTTCAATTGTTTTGCATTTGTCTTCTCTTATAAGGTTTTATTTATACCTTTGAAGAAAATTATTCCTTCCTGCTATGATTCAATACCTAGTTTGTTAAAATCTTGCCAGTTGCTTTATCCTCAAAATTGCTGTTGTAGAGGTGAAGACCCTTGAAATAATGACTATGACGCAACTTTTAAAATCCCTCAAGTAGTTAATTATACTCCTGGAGAGCTCGGGTAATAACAAGAACACTCTGAGTTGTAATAAAAGTGTAAGAAGATTTTTATTAGAAGGGTATAAATAAGTCTTTAACTACAGTCTGTTTTGGATTATCAAAGGCAATAGGGAGAGGGAGAAGGGGAGTAGAAATAACTCAAGCGAAGCAATAACACAGGAAATATAAGCCATGTGTAAGCTAGGCTATGAAAATACATCAACATATTCAGCTTCAAGAAACTTGTAAACACATTTCCATAGCGCAGAAATCACTGTAAGCAGCAGTTGGTCTCTTGGGTCCTAGCACAACATGGCTTTCACCCTACACTGCTGAGTCCAAGGAAGGACACTATGCCACCAGAGTAAGTGGAAATTGGTCACTGGTGACTGAGGGTGACAATACCAGGGGTGTCGGGCAGGTAACCTCCAGGCAGGGTGTAAGGTAAAGTACAGCACAGTATGTTTTCCACAAGTGTAGTACAGTACTCAGCCACTCGGACAGAGGTAGTTGCTTTGTGGTAGACTGCGCCTTTCCCATGCAGCATCCATCACTATATGGGAGATGTGCACAGATGTTTCCCCCATCGCAAGAGGGGATGAGACCTCACCTTGCAGCAGGAAGCTGCACAGGATAAGTCTGTGCAAACACACAGTTCCTGTAGACCAGCTGGCATCAGGTAACAGCATGTAAAACTTTATACACATTTTAGTGCTTAGCATGTGGAGGTACTGAGCAATGGCTGGGGTTCTTAATGTTTTTTGTTAGCTAAAAGCCATTATTTTTCAGTTTGTGGCATCTGGGTACTTTTTAAGAAAGAAAAATATTGTTAATCTTGTCGGTGACATGAGCCTGTGCAGCAATTTCTATACATCTGCTTTTTTTTGTCTGACATTCAAAAAATAGATATAGCATAAAGAAGTACCCCAGGTGCTAATCTTTACCCTTTGCTTTCTAGGAACCCCACTGCATGGATAAGTTCCTGTTGCTGCTTTATACAAAACACGTTTTTCTTTTTTTTTTAACTTGTACTGTGACTCTCCTACAAAAGAATCTTCTTTTATCACTACATAAAAATAAAGAACACTTACAAAATGCTCTGTTTAAAGTGATTCTTTCATCAGCAGAACGATTTTCATGTTAGCACTTTGTATGTGAGAGGTATTACACAAGGAGGGAAACTGTGAATAGACACAGTGTTTACACAGTACCAAAGTATAAGGTTGGTCCTTGTCACCAAAACAGCACTGAATCCTCATGATACAGTAACATGTGCGTGGTAGCTGATGACACATCATTGCTGCCTACAGCAGCAAAGATGCTTTGTTCTCTGATGTCATGAGCTTCAAATCCCAGCTGGGGATTTACTGACTAAGCCACAGTGAGCTGCTGTGAGTTCCCTTCCAAAAGGAGAAAAGGAATAAAATATAAAGGCTTCTCTTTTCCATTTTGCTTCAGAAGTACTGCTAAGCACTGGGAGTTATTTCACTGTTGATACCAAAATATTACCACAGTTCTTGATGACAAGAGCCACACACCCCCCTCAGTACAGAAAGGGCTCATTAGCCATGCCAAGACAAGGCATAATAGTGATTCCTCTGAATTCATATACATAAGCCACAGACAAAATCCTCATTCAAATGAAATTAAAAATTGTAATTCCATCCTGCCACGGACTGGAACTGGTAATTACTCAGCATTTCTCAACAACAATGCTACTTGTTCTCCTGCACAAATGCAGACTGAAGTTTTTCATATTTACTGTCAGGTAGCCACTTCTTGATTTTTTTCTCCATCTTTCTACAAGTTCTTAAATTTTATTAATGGTACAGCATATGTTGTGTATGGAAGATGCTAGAACATACAAGTCTTGTACAGACACTGTCGTGGTTTAAGCCTCTGAGCCATGCAGTCTCTGTCTCACTCACTTCCCCCTCTCTCTTCCTCCCACTCCTGGAAGGATGGGAAGGAGAATTGAAAGAATGCAACTCCCACAGGTTGAGATAAGAGCAGTTTAATAACTAAGGTATAACACAAATCACTACTGCTACCAC
>JASSUY010032175.1:0-19670 GCA_032466535.1 Forpus xanthops
AGGAAAGAAAAGGAAGAAAAAAAAAAACCCAAAACTTTTCTTTCCTTCCCCCAGACTTCCTGGGAGGGCCCGGGCAGGCCAATGGCAGCCGCCGCCGCCGCCCCGGCCGCCCGCAGCCAATGGAGCCGTCGGGGCGGGAGAGGCCGCCGGGGCGCACGGAAAGGGGGAGAGACTCCGGGACGGGACGGTACTGAATGGGACGGGGTCGATGCTGGGTCTGAGCTGCGCCCCTCTTCCGCCCCGCCGGCACGAAGCCCAGGGCTGAGCTGCTGCTGCCCCAGGAAAGGACGGCCGGGAGCCCGGCCCTTCTCCAAGCAGAGATTTCTTTCAGGCAGGGATTTACTTGTTTTCCAGGCAGGGATTTCCAGCAGTCCCATCGTGTGTGTGCACACATCGGGGTCCTCACCTTATTTCCTAAAGCGGCTGGGTTTCACCTCCCACCCAAGAACCCCTAAAGCAGTGATTTCCAGTCTTGGCAGAGGTGGTAGCAAGTCTATAGGGGCCTTTGGTGCTCCCCAATGCACATTTATGGTTGCCATTAGGATGGAGAATTGCAAGAAAGGGTCCCAAAGGAAAAGGGGCAGGGGGCTGTGCATAACAAAATGACAGGCTCTACACTGAGTTGAGGCTTCTTGCCACAAGGCAAGCAAAGGTGCCCAGCCCAGAGCTCACTGCTGAAGAAACCTGGAAGAGCTGGGATGAACCGGCCCCAGTTGTGCAGGGGGAGCTCAGGGCTTGGGACAGCGAAGTGAGGGAAGGGCTGTCACCCGTTTCCAGTTTCAGAGACCTTTGGCAGCCTCCTGCCTGGCTGCAGCTTGTCCTTGTATACAGCACAAAGCCTAGCAGGGGACATCTCCGCCAAGACAACTGACGCACATGGAGGGTGACGGAGGCAGAGACTCCGGCACGGCTGGCAGCTACAAGGGCTGCCAGCACTCTTTCTGCAGACCTCCAAAGCAGCTCTCGTGCCATTTCTGGTTTCTCAGGAATCCAACACAATTGACCATATCCTCTTTCATGCCACTAAAGCCTGCTTCATCCCTATGAAACCCCTAGTGCCCTCATAACACCAGGCAGTAATAAAGGGCAGAAAAGCACTTACTCTGAGGTTTCAGTCCCAGCTCTACTGCTTGCCCGTCTGACTTTAAAAAAAAAAAAGGCCCTGTGCCCCTTTTTTTTCCCACTTGAGAACTGGGTGAAGGACAAAGGGAAGGAGGGTATTAGCAATGCTGGTACCCAAGAGGTCACAGGAAGGCAGCACAAAGCTAAGCCTGGTCAAATAAAGTGATGGAGACTCAGATGCTGCCAGCAGTGACCTTCATTCCCAGCTCCCAGCCCCTACCTTGTTGCACTTCTCACTGTCATTTGAACGTGGCTGCAGGCTTCCCAAGGATCCGATGCTGCTTTGTGGTGGAAAGGCATCTCCACACAGCTGGGGCTGCAGGGAAGGAAAGCAGGAGCTGAAGCCATGGGGGTTAGTCCATGCTTTGGTTTCCCAGATCCGAGCAGCAGCCTCCCAGTGTGGGCCAGGGTGGAAGCATCCTCCCTTTTCCCAGTGCCAGGCAGGCACCTTGCCTCCCCTGGAGTAGCAGAAGATCCAGGGAATCTGGGATGCACAGAATTGCAATCCAAGGGACCCACCCATTGTGTGCTTGCCAGATTTATTCCTGCCAAGGTCCCCATCACCTTGGCTCCTGCCCTACTCACATAGTAAATGAGAAGCCTCTTGTTCCCCCAGTCCCTTTCCAATGGCTTCTCCGGGTTGTTTGTGTTTCGGGTGTGCTCAGGGCCTTTCCAGTCATCCTCCAGCTGCTGTGCTGGACTCTCAGGCCTTTTCCAGCTGTCATCTGGCCGTAGTCTTACATCAGGACGTTTAGTGGGGCTTTTCCAGTCCCTTTCCAGCTGGCGCATCAAGTCCGCACGGCATAAAGGCTTCTCTTGGAGCTTCCAGTCCTTTTGCCATGCCTGCACTTGGTGGGCATCCCCTCGACCCCTCCAGCCCTGCTCCAGTGCTTGTGTTGGGCTTGCAGGCTGCAAGGGCTTGCCTTGGCCTTTCCAGTCACTGCCAGTGCCCTTTCCATGGTGGGAGGCTGGCAGCTTTTCCCGGAGGCTCTGCCAGCCACTTTCTGATGGCTTCCCAGGCACCCGGAGCTGCAGCAGCTTCCCTGGACTCCCCCGTTGCCTCTCTGCTACCTGCACTGGAGGGGTGATTTCCTTTTGGCTTCTCCATGTGCTCTCCGTATGTGTCCCAGAACTGAGGGACCGCAGTGGTGGCGCTACCCGGCTCAGCCTGCTGTTATCCAAGCCTTTCCCAAGGCCTGCGGGGTGCAGTGAGTCCCCTCGCCTCTTCCTCTCTGGTGCTTGCCCTGTACTCCCAAGCCAGGCAGCTCGGCCCCTCTCTGAGCTGGGGGCACGTACAGGCTCCTCTCGGCTCCTCCAGCTCTTCTCTGAGTGCCAGGGAGGGCTCATGGGTGCTCGAAGCTGGGCTTGTGGAGCACTTGTGGGACTCATGGACCGTCGTGCTGGGCTCGTGGAGCGTGGGCTCCGACTGCCTCTGTCCAACAGCCAGCTGGCACTGGCAGGGTGCGTGCTGTCCCCCCGGCTCCTGCTGGCCTTCTCGGGGTGCCGAGCTGGGCTGGGGGAGCGCAGGGGCTCTTTGGGGTCTCTGCTGTGCTGCTCAAGGCGCCATGAGAGCCTCTGACCCTAAGGAACAAGACAGTACTAGGGTTAGGAGATGGTTTGGTTAAACAGTTCCTTAGACAGCAACCGCATCTCTTATGCATGGAGCCAGCCTGTACTGAAGACAAGCATCTAGCACCCAAAGGGTGAAAGGGCTGCTGCCATTTAGGAGCCAGGAGTCTCAGTCCGTAGCAGAGGGAGGGCTGGGAATAGAGGGGAGAGCAGGGAAATGGGAGAGAGAAGCAGAATGTGGAAAAAGGAGAGGACAATGTGGCAGGGAAAAGCAGGAGTTGGGATGGGATCCCACCACATAGCCAAGACTCACCTCCCTGGGAAGGCTGGGGCTGGACTGCCTCCGAGCTAGGCGGCCTTTGCTGGGTGGCACGGGTGTCTTGCCATCGAGCCGATCCACACGACCCTCCTCCAGGGCCTGGAAAGCCTCCAAGGTCTCTGATTTCCTGTGTGCATGCACAGTTTATCCATCCACTGCCAGGCTCAGCTAAGAGGCACAGCCCCTGCTCCACATAAGTCTGACCCCACAGACCTCCGCCTGCTCCAGAGCCTCTCCCTGTCCCCATCACTTCAACCATCCCAGCTTTCATGTTCTGCTGCCTCATCCGTATCTTCTTCACATTATTCCTTAAGCTTCCCTCCATCTGGCCATGGCTACTTTCCTGGTCTCAATTACTTCTGCTTCCACCCTGTGCCACCAATGATGGAGCCACTCTCACTTCTACAGTCAAGACTCAACAAGCACTGAGTACCACTTAGTACCCTATCCTTCACTGAACAGCACCTACAGTGGATCCTGGATCCCTGGGGAGCCAACTGATGCTGGGAGTGGGGACCACCTCTTTCCTTCACCCTTTTCAGTTATCCTGCAACTTCCAGGAGTGGGATGTGAGGAGAAGGGTGGGCTGTGCGGCTTTGCTCCACCTTTCCAATGCCTTCAGCTGCAATTTGGTGTGCTGCAACTGGGGAGGCTCCTCAGGTTGGGAGGCACTGAGCCTAAACCCAACCCTTGCTTTAAGGGAAATTCAAGCACAGCTGAAAGCTGAGCTCTGCCATCTACCCCTGCTCTCTACCTGAGACACAGCGATTCAGAGGTGGGGGCACCCCAATAGAATAGAAGAGGGGCCTCACTGTGGAGTCCCATTGCTTCTCACCTGCGTTCGCAGCCAAACATCCTCTCCACCTCCACCCGGCCGGGGCTGAGCGTGTGGGAGCCAGAGCGGTTGACAGCATCCCTCTGGCCGAGGCGCTTGGGCAGGTTCGCCAGCACTGTGTACTCCTGCCTGTCCAGCCCCTGCCGCCGCTCTATGCCCCTGCCGCCGGGCTGCCTGTGAGAGCCAGCAAGGTGCCCACTGCCACCCAATAGGTCACTGCGGGAGGAGCCGGTGGTAGGATGTGGAGAGGTGGATGGCCACGGAGGGTCGGCTTTCCGGTGCTTTGACCAGCTCTCCTCGGGCTTCTGGCTGGTGGGACGGCACTCTGGGACGGGGAGAAGGCCATTACTGGGGGAGGCACGAGCGATGCGGGGTGCCACCACGTCCACGGCAAAGCAGGTCTTCGGAGGAGAGCTAGAAACGGTCCAGGAGGGCAGAGATAGAACCCAGACTCCCTCCAGGAAGGGTGGGAGTGCTGGGGCACAGCACTGCAAGCTGAGGGCACGCCAAACCATGCAGATAGAGAGCACCGGGGAGACCCATGGTCCATGGTCAGAGATGGCATCTCACGGACTATGGGCCTCATCCCTTTACATGCTACCCATGGAGGTGTTGAACCTCCTGGGACCAGAACTAGTAAAGAGCTGCTAAATCTAAGATATCTGCTGAGAACTTCAGACACCTCTGGGTGGAAAGCAAACCAGAAGTAGGGTCTCACACAGGAACAAACCAAATGTACCTGCTTTCAGAGGGTAGATTTCTTTCCTAAGGCCCTGCGCCTCAGTTCTCACCCAGGATCCAGAGGGGATGGGCTGAGCCCACCTGGATCTGTCTGCCTGCAGGGCTCGTGGTCGCACCTCCTCCTTATGGCCCACGTAGCTCATCATGTCCCGTTTGCCTGATCCCATAGTGTTGTCCCACAACCAGGTCATTTCCCTGTCCTGGCAGATAAGATAGGGCAGATATCTGCTATGGGGACTAGTAGCTTTTGTGGGCTGGAAGGAGGTGAGAGCATATATGAGAAGTTACAGCGCATTCAGCTAAAAGCTGCTGCTAAAAAGGAACCAGGAGAGAAGCTGGGTGAGCGTAAGGTGATCCCAGCCCAACATCAATGGGCATGCTAAGAAACAACATAGGGAAGTCTGCTTGGAGGAATCAAAGAGTGATTCTCATGCTCTTTAGGGGAAGACTGATTCCCCCTTGCATCTCAGGACATTCTGAATGTGTCCCACAGAAGAGGCATCAAAGGGCTGAGGAGACTGAAGAGACCAAAATAACCCACACCACGAGAGATCCCCATCTCACCCTGGCAAGCGTGGAGTTGGCTTGGGCACAGGCGCTGGGGTCAGTGCTTGTTTCTCTGTGCTCGCCCTCAGCTCCTGGGCTGAGCGGGGGATATCCCCTGCTCTCGTGCCAGCTGTGGGGCAGGGAGAGAGGACAGCTGGTGGTCAGCACAGCTCAGGGATGGGTGACAGTGCAGCAGCCCAAGCCATACTGTCTCTGTCTCTTCTGAATGGGCAGACACTGGCAGAGCCCATCCTGGCACCACCAGCCTTGCTCTAGAGGCAGTGAGGGGCAAGGAGACTCTTTTGGTGGCCTCCTGACCTCTCCTGGGAGAGTTAGTGGGGTTTGCTCTGCCCTTGTTCCCAGGCATGGGTGTGCAGAGCACCAGGGAGAAGGCATCTGATTTCCTATGCTTGGCTTCCCATTCCCCATCCTCCGTTCTTCCCACTGAAGGAGCCCCCAGCTCGTACTCACCGCTCTGTCCCCTCCACGGGGCTCACGCACACATACACCTCGCACTGCGGAGCTAAGATATGGAGAGCATCCCAGGGCCCACCTGGGTCTGCATCGCTGCTGGCATTGTGTCCTGCCACTTCCACACCATGCTCCTGTGAGGAAGAAGGAGGTGCAATGGTGCCATCAGTGTGTTGAGAATGAAGGTTGCCCTTTGGAAAAGGCTGCTTCTTCCACCTTCTCCAAAAGCAGCCTGGTCTTTGGGGCTCTTGATGACTCTCCCAGCCCTTTGTTGAGGTTTTTCTCCTGCTTCAGGTGGCCCAGCACACTCTTATTTGGTGCTGAATGCTCCAGGCATCCCAGAGACAGCACAAGTGGATGAGGGCTCAGTGAAACTGCTCTTCCCTGTCAGTGCTGATGCTGCTGACAGCTGCTCTCCCTCCCCACCCAGATAGCCCAGGGAGAGGTGACGGAGCAAAGAGGAAGGGAGGTTTTACAGAGAAGGCTGTAGCCCCAGACCCTACCTCTCTCTGCCTGCGTTTGTGGGAATCTCAGCACCCTTCCCAGCCCTGTTACCTGCAGGGCTTACGGGCAGCAGTGGGGGATGCTCCAGGGAGCCGGCTGTCTGTGCTGCCTTCCCTCCAGCATCTCCACCCGCACTGGGATTCGCTCAGAGGCAGCAGCTCTGAGCAGATCACGGGCAAAGGGCTGAGGTAACCTTAGAGGGCCCAGGGCCAGGCAGAGAGAAGGAGAGGGCAAGAAAGAGAGAGGAAACCTCATTACTATTTCATCATCTCAGGCCAGTTGCTCCTGGAGGACAGCAAACAACACGAAACCCTTCATGAACATGAAACCGGCTGTCACCCAGTCAGAAGCAGCAAGTGGCTTATGCAGCCATCCCTGTGTCACAGCACCATGTTGAATCAAGGTATCTGGAGCTCAAAGACCCATGACCCTCCAGGAACAGTTCACTGCAGCTCCTCCAGGGACTCAGCCCTAGCCCTAAGTTGACAGCCAGGGCCACGGGAACATCCATCAGGACCATATTCCAGGTGAGGTAAACCAGAAATTCCAGCAGGCATCAAACAGAGATTAATCCAGGGTGGGTCCCAACTTCCCAAATAGGCCAGTTCCCCCTTTCTCCTTGTACCTTTCCTATCTGCAACACCTCTGCTTTCCCTCCCAGGGTCTATCACACCCACTGCCCAGCCCTTTCCTGCTAAGGTGGCTCCCAGCTCTGGCCTGGGCAGAGCTAGAACAAAAGGGTCCTTAATGAAGTATTCATAGCTGCCATGTGGGATGGAGGAGCTCACCTGGACAGTGTGCTGGTGTGCCCCTGCAGCTCGGAAACAGTGCTGGCACAGGCTCTTTGCAAATATGTTGGCTTCAAAGTTCATGCAAGGCACATCACTGACTGAATCAGACATCATCCATAGCAAGGGTGAAGATCTTTGGCTGCTGAGCTGCAGGCAGAGTCAGCCAGGAGGAAAAGGAGGAAGGAACAGCAGCAGAAGACCAGAATTTAGGGTCCCCCAACCTTCAGCTCCTGTGGAAGCAGGAATGTTATTCCCAGACTGAAGTTTGCTGCTCTCAGCTGGCAATACTGGAACTGAAGGGCATCCAGATGCAAAATTATCAGTATGAGACATATAATTATAGATAATAAAATAGTATGCTCCAGCAGGGACCTGTTTTAAAAGGGGGCAATGCACTGCACCCTCAAATGACTGCTGACACCCACATTTCGGGAGTTCCTATGAACAGAGGAAATAATGCTCATGTCCTGCTATTTTGTTTGATGGAAGTTTTCTTCCTTCAAGCTCTCTTAAGAGGCACAAAAAGGAAAACATTCCTCTTGACTATGCTTCTCATAAAGGGACAGCTATAAGCAGCTTAGGAAATTTGGAAACCCATGAGACTCTTCCTAAACTTGTTGATCCCACTAAATTTTTTGGGACCTGTAAGACAGTCAATCACAAAGCTGTGAAGGGAAATAAGCACAACAGCTGGACTCCACACTTCTGTCTTGGCTTTTCACATGCACCCTGCCCACCACCACCTCCTCTGTCCTGCAGAGCAAGTCCTTGGATTTGAGGGTGTGATCTGTGCTGGAAGGGCTCTGTTTAATTTGTCCAGAGAATCCACCAACAGGACAGGAAGTCAGTATGGGATGAGTCCAGCATCCCTGATGTGAACATGCCACTGCTTCTCTAAACAAGAACACTTGAGTCAGAGCAGCTGGTCAAGTTCATGAGTGATCCCAAAACCAACCAGGGCCAATTGTCGATGCCAAAACCAAGCTATATTTTTTTTCCAGTGCACTCATTTGAGGTACAACAACTGACACTACTACCAACCTTGCAGCCTCCCTCCTCATATGGGGATGCAAAATACTAGAGAGAAGCATAAGCCCTCACCTGCCATGGATGCAGTATGAAACACCCCAACACTGCTGCCCACACCTGCATTACCCCTAGTTGGAGCCCATAGCACCCCACTGCCTGATGGGCAAATCTTTTCTCACCCATCCTTTGGGATCTACTACCAGGATAATACTGTGATCCCCAGGGTCTCTGGCATGCACGTGTGGAGCCAGTCATGCTGAATGCCCCCAGTGCCTCCCAATGTCCCCAGTACCTCAGCTTCCCTATGGCTCCCAGCGCCTCGCCGCCCGCCGAGCTCCCCCCTCAATGAAGCTCGCCGTGGGAACGGTGGGGGGCGATGCCCCGCCTCTTCCCCTCTCATTGGCTGCCACCGAGCAGTGATTTGAATATCGTCCTCTGAGTGGCTGGCGACGCGCGGGTTTGTGGCGCCCACGGGTGCAGGCATCCACGTGTCGGTGGCAGCAGGCGGGAGATCGACCCGGCCGACCCCGGGGCTGCTGGAGGCACCGGGCCGCGGTTCATCTCCCTGCTTTGAGCCCTCGGCCTCTTCCTGCCCTTCCCCACGGCTGCATCTCCCTCGGGACCACCCCACCGCCTGCCAAGGTCTGCCCCAGCGGTCTCCCAGAGCATCATCCCAGAGCTTGGTTAACCTGAATGCTAAACAGATGTTAAAGCAGTGGAATCGTCTGTAAGCACCGAGAGAGCCAAACAAGATCGTGTCCCCAGCCCAGCTCCATCAGGAGGTCATTCCTATCCACAGTACTCCTCAGAGAGGTTTGTCTTACCTGGGCTTTACCTGCCCAGCACAGCTCCTGACTGAGCCTCGCTATTTCTAGTGGAACACACAAGCACGTTAAGATGTTAAGACATCTCTCCTCCATTGCTTCTGTTACAATCCAACCTCCTTCTCTTTATAGTCCTGCTGAATATTAAGAAAAAAAAAAACAAAACCAAAAACAAATAAACAAAAGCTTAATTTCACTGTTTACCCATTAAAAGCAGCTTTCAATCCACTCTTCAAACCTGTCTTTCCTAGACACCCTCAGTTATTCAGCTCCATTAAACCACAAAAGTTCTTGTCGCTGTCCCAGCGACCTCTTCCCCAGTTCATTTTTGGAAAACAATGCTGGAAGCAGCAGTGTGACTGTACTGGATACAGCCTTGAGCTTGACATGCTTCTGAAGAGCAATAAACACTGCACCGATTATCACACAGCTCATGCACACCCTGTTTTCCCCCAGCTGCCTGACCCCTTTGGCTCCCTGTCTGGTTTTGATCCTCTGTAATCCCAATTACCTTTTTGTGTGTGCATGTGTGCAGAATCACAGTCTAGTCAGTGAAAATCATCATGCATGGAAACCCCAGCATGACAGCCCATGTCAAAGCCTTGCCTCCCTCTGAGTGAGCCCTCGGGCACAAGCATGGGTAACATGCAGGAGCCAGAGCTACAGAGCCAAGCGTGAAAAACCTGTGCCGAGGCTGTGGAAGGGTATACACTCAGGGAGCTGCTGGCCCCTGCTCTTCATTTTCTCAGCAGCAGCTGCACCAGCACGTTGATTTTTGCAGGTACTTTATATCAGAAGCTCCTTAACAGCTACAACTTGTTTGTGAGTAGCTGGCAGGGAGGAGAACAAGAATGCTCAAATCCATCTTGAAAACAAGGGGAAGCAGCAAACAAGACGAATTTTAAGTCACAGTCTGGGGTGAGCTGTGATGTGTCTGGCAAACAACACATTAACTTGGTTTTGGAGCTCATATTCTTGATCCAATTTATCCTAGGGTGGCCTGTCTGCACATCCTGCGCGTAAGGAAGACAATAAGATGGGGCTGAGTCAGTAATTTATATCACCAAATAAAGTTTTAATCGATCAAATTGAGAAATCAATAGTGCAGTGAACAACCCTGATGGTTAACACCACATAGGATGTAAGTTCTGTTCTCAGTCTTTCCATATGCCTTGTTTTTTTAATATGAAAAACTAACTTCCAGCAGGAACTGGAAGCTTTCAGAGCATGGAAGAGCTTGCTGGAGATTAGAGCTGATACTTGAGAAAGGCTCAGAAGTTATTAGAGCCAGGAATACAGCAGCCTAAAAGAGATTCTTGTAAATCACCTGGCAGCAAAATAACACTGAAGTGCTCTTGATGTCCTTCTTACCACCCCATCAGGACCACAATGAGGCAATCTAGCGCTGTCTCTACTTGCCAGGCTGCCTACAGGCTGTGGAAAGTGAAGTAATCCACAGTTCCCACTCCACACTTCCAGAGATGTCACAAACACACAGACACTACGTTTCTTTTACAGCGGCCATCCCAGCTCCAGAGCAAACTCCTAGGGTGGGGAAGGAAGTCACCTGCCCACATTTATTCCACAAGGCAGAATGTCCAAAGGGAAAGGTGCTGCGTGATCCACACAAAGGATGTCACACAATGTCCTCCAGCTTTGAGCTACAGTCCCCTTGGTGTGGCACACCACTCTAAGCAGAACTTCCCTCTCCTTCCCTCCTACATCCCTCTCAAATCCAACAACTACACAATGGCTCTAGAGCATATTAACTAGCAAACCACAAGGAGAAATGATTTTGTGCTCCTCTTGGACACTTTGGATGAAATCCAGCCCAATATCAGACTGTCAGCCTTGCCTCAGAGTTGCTTTCACAGCTCTGAAACAGCCAACACCCCAAGGCAAGACAGGAAGGCTGCATAAGGCAGCTCATGGGTTTAACGAACATTCTGGAGCAGCCTTTAAAGCAGCATACTATATTTTGGAGGTGAGGGAACCACACAATCTACATTTTCATGATGTAACTGAGGTTATTGCACAATTAGTGCTTAAGAACTCAGCTCAGGATGGGACTCAAGAGTCCAAGCAGGCAAGGCACATGGGATAAGACAGTATCTACTTCCCCACCATTCACCTTCATAAGAAAAAAGGAGGCACAAAGGGACCCCCTGCTTCACATGCATGCTACCCAGTTCCCTCCAGAGGAAGATGCTACAGAAGAAAATGTGTGGTTGCTGTCAGCATTGAAATCATACCCTCCACAACATTCAGTGCGCGCATGCTCCAAGAAACATTGGAGAGATCCATCAGGCTACAGTTAGCTCTAGTGGCTGGTGGCCATCAGCATTGCTCTGATGTTTCTCCATGGACCCTCAAGCACTGGTTTGCTCTTTCCCCTCCCATTTCTGGCATGAGGAATATATGTACTCTCCCATTTGCTGGGTTGCCAGTTTTCTGGTGCGGGCTTTGGCCACATAAGCCTTTTCTTCCTTTGTCATCTCCTTGCCAGTACACATGTGGCATGGGTGGAGGCCTGGCTGACAGGCAGAATGGCCATGATCTCCTACAGATACTCCAGAACAGAGGCCAGTATGCTGTCTAGGCTTGCTCTTCTCCTCAGAGGATTCATTCAGTTTTGCCAACAATATTCCTTAACCCAAACCATGCAATCTCTTCTTTGCCCTTCCTGCTGAAGGCATCCATGCTATAAAACATATACTGAAGTCCGAAGAAGAAAGGCAATTAACTGCTGCTGACTGCAGCAGCCCTGAGGTAAAGGGCAAGGGCAGCCTCTGCCACTCCCATCCCAGAGAGGGCCACACACATACAACAAGGGCATTAGGGCATTTCATACTCCTCTGAGCTATCTCAATTAAGATCGGCACATTCAGCAGACAATGGAATGAGCCATTCCTGCTCTAGCTGGCTTGGCGTTGAAGAAATAGCTCCTAGCTAATCTATTTCCCAAGCACCAGTAAATTTCAATATCCTTTAAGAACCAGGAACTACCTCCTCTGTCTAGCTAGTACTGGCCTTGGCATAGTTGATGTTACACTTCAGATAAGACACAAATGGTGTTTTTTTATTAAGTCATTTTGCTAAGAAAGTACTTAGTCACAGTGTTACCAAATTCCACCTGGCACAGGCAGCAAACAAAAAGTATCCCTGCATTCAAGTGTGGCACTGGAGAAGAAACACATGAGACAAGATGACACTATCTCTATGGAAAAAGGATTTACTGCACAGGAGAAATGCCAGGGCACTGATTCCCAAGAGTGGAAGCAAAGCTCTTCCAAGCCTCATAAACGGCCCCGACCATGTGTTTGTAGCACTCTGCCCCAGATCCTCTCCTTTGATAAAGCCAGGTATCAGCTCTGGAAGAGAAGGACCAAGGACAGAAGCCAAAAAGATAGTGTGATCCCAGAAGTTTTTAGAGACTCCATGTCACCCAGGCACTTAGAAGCTGGAGTTCATTGCAGAAATACATGGGTAGAGTGTCCATAGTCACCCTGGCCAGAGTTCTGGAGGGGAGAGGAAGAGTGACCTGGACTCACTGCAGGTCAGAGAGCCAAGTCAACAAGGCCCTTGCCCACAGTGAAGGGATCCCAAAGAGCAGCTGGCCAGATGTGGAGTATTGTCCCAGCTGCTGGGCTGAGCACTAGTTCCTCCATTAATCTTGATCACGGCCCATTTTGCCCGTCAGCCTCCGCCGCTGAGTCTTAGTGGTCCGCCCCGTGCTGGATTTCTGGATTTTCTTGCGTGGGCCTTGCCCACGTTGGAGTCTCTTTCCTTTTCTCTTTTTCCGGCTGTGCATGTGCAGCGTGGCAGTAAGAGCAGAGATCCTGTGCAGGGCAGGAAGAGAGAAATGTTTGGAGATCAAAGTCTGCAGGAGCAAGGCGACACCACAACAAAAGCAGGACAGCCCTGTGTGGCCCAGCAAGAATAGACATCTGCCATGGTGAGCTCCAGAGGAACTCCACTGTGTTGGGCACCATCCTGGCAGGGCAGGAAACCTGCAAGTTTATGTGTGCAGTAACAATCACAATGAATTTTCTAAGCATTGAGCTGCCCAGACACCACAGAGTTAAGTAATACTCTGCATTCCTGAGCTAGTTGTAAAACCTGGTTACTGAAAAAAACATGGAGAATGCCAAAGCTTTAGGGTCTTTTGACCTTCAATCCTAGAGACAAATTCTGCACCCTGAAATACACCCTCCCCTGCAATATCTGCCGAGAGGAAGGACTAAGTAAACACTTCAGGATAAAGCCTACCCTGCTCTGCATCCTCCTCCTGCTGCGGCTGTCACCAGGGCTCAATGCAAGTGGAATGGAGCATTTGGGACAGGCTTGTGCTCTGCCAGTGCCCTCTGCTGGTGCCTGCTCAGCAGCACAGCATCGTCAGCCCTGCAGCCACACAGCTGAGCTGGGAAGATCTTCCTCATCAGCTTACAAAGCCTAGCAGCAAGTTGCTGGAGTGAATTTATACATACTTTTCAGACAGGAAAGGGTTTCTGGACTTTTTAGGCATTGCTTTTACAGGCTTGTTCACCACCTCTTCCCCTTTCTCTTCTTCTGATCCATCACTCTTGCCCTTAAAAAGGAAGAAAAAAAATACCTAAGATACATTATAACAGGCAGTTTTGTGATGCTGGTGTTTCTGCTGCCTTCTTGGTTTCATTCTGTTTTGTAAACCTTCTAATCATAGGTGAAGTTTGTTTTTTAGTTCTCCACATCCTTTGTTGTTCAATTTTCCAGGTTTCTTAACAAAAGGTTTCTTTTGGAAATGGACAACCAGTGAGAAGTCTTGCAGTAACCCACGTGCCTGCTCATCCTAATAACAATTTTTCCTAGTAAGGACACACGAAAGAGACAGAAGACAGTCATACAGCAAATCCTGAAACCTTGCTGCTCATATTGTATTGGCTTTTAAAATACTACATTCTCACCTCCAGCCCTGTGACACCTTTCTTTTACATAAGGTTAGGTGAGACTAGCAAAGGATTCCAGGGAGGTTTGGAGTGAGCTGCCCATGTAGGACATTTCTTTTATTTTAAAGGCCCAACATAAGCTGTGGAAAGTTATTAGTTTCCCTTTTCATCCTTGCTCCAAGTTGGCTGCAAGTCCTTGGGCACATTCAGGGAGTACCAGCCCCATCTAGCCAGCCCCAAGAACATTTACAGCCGACACAACCAGTGAGGCAGCAAAAGGCTTTACCACAGGGGCGGTCAGTCCCAGCTGGCGTGCACCGGAGAGGTCCAGGTCACTGATGGTGGTCACGGTTACAATGTGGTTTGGGTGGTCGATGTTTACAGACTCCGTACGTGATGTCACCAAGTGATCCAGTTCATCAGCCTCATCTGGGGAAATGAGAAAGGTCCTGCCCCATCTTTCACAAGATACATTTGCTTGTCCCTGCAGTACCATGCTCAAGGGGACTCAGACTCTGCATCCAGGGTGAAAGAGTGGAGGGGCTTGAACACCAGCACTACAAGCATAAAGGGCAAGCTTCTTCCCCTAGCATAGGACTTGAAGATGCCCTCTTGCTTGCTCCTTTCTGCACATCCTCCTACCCCATATTCCACCAGGACAAGAGGGCTGCAGCGGCCACTACTCAAATCGTGCCCAGGGGGAACATTAGAGGAACAAGAAGCTGATGCTGCGGGCCAGTGTGTGAGTACTCCTGCTCTTATCACCTAGCCAAGGGCTTTGGACCACGGGTGCTCACCCCCCAACACCGAGGGCCCAGCACCTACCAAGTGCCTCCTCTCTCTCGCTCAGCATCTTCAGGTATTCCTGGTGCCTCTGAGGGAGATTGGAACAGGTCATTGCGGCATCTCTGCCGCTGCAGCCGCCACCCCTCCGTCCCAAGACCCTTCTGCCCAGCGGCCTGCCCGCCATGGCGTGAGGCGGAGGACACCCTGCACCCACGGAGGGCCGATGGGGGTGGGGTGTTTGTAGGGGTACCTCCTCCTTCAGCTTCTTCTGCTCCTCCTTAAGCTTCCGCTTGATCTCGTCCAGCGCTGCCTTCCTCCGCTCCACCTTCCGCTTGTGGAAGCCGGTCAGGTACTCCCTGCCGCCGGCAACACCGAACCACCCGATGTTTGAGCGATCCCTTCAGCGGAAGACATCCCCAACCCGTCCCAACATCACACACACACACACACACACACACACACACACGCGCCAAGCCTCACCTCCGCCTGTCCTCATCAAAAGTCACCACCAGCCGACTCTCTCTACCTCCTGTACCACTCTTCTTCTTCTTACGGCCCATGGCGGTACCACGCTGCCGGCACCACGCTTCCACCCACCCCTTCCGCCGTGAGGGGCGGCACCGGCCCGCCCCGGCCGCCATGTTGTCCCTGGCGGCGGGGCTGTCGGGGTAGCGGCCTCCTGCGGGCAGCGCCGGGAGGCTCTGTTAGCTGGAGGAGCAGAGTGAGGCCGGCTTCGGGTCCTGTTGTCCCGCTGGTGTGTGGGACCTGTGTGCATCCCTTCAGCTGGTCGTAGACGTGTGTTCTGCCCCCAGGTTGGGGTGGGAGAGAGAAGCCACTTCGCAGGTGGCTGTTCCCATCCCTGGGGTGGATGGAGGGTTCCTTGAGGTTTGAGTGCCTCCAGTTCTGTCTTCCCATCAGCTGCTCCCCAGCAAAAGGGGGATCTTTGAGAGATCCTTGTGCTGTTCTCTCACCTTGAGATGTGCGCTCAGTATTGTACATCTCCATCCTTTTAATAAAGGTTGTGCCTCCAAATATTGAACATCTGCATTTCATCAGGAAAGGGCCAAGAGTTTATTTCAAACTATCATTGTTTGGTGTTAGTGGTACCTGTGCTGCTCCTCTTAGCCCATGAAGACAATTGCTGGGATGCCTCTGAGTCTCTGATACGCAGGACCTGTCTCAACAGCCTTGGTTTCTGTAGTGATAGACAGCAGCACTGCCATGTTCTTGGATGATGGTTTGAGTGACTTTGGCTGAACTCTTGAGCTTTCTTGCCCTCTGGTCCTTGCTTTAAAGGTGTGCGTAATGCCTGTGTGGTGGCCGTCTGACTGGTGTAAGCTCCTGAACTGCTGCAAGGCCAGCCAAAAACAGCCCTCATGTCACCGAGCGTGATGAGCCCTGTCACAAGTCCTTCCAGGGCTGGTGGTCGCTGTCTGCAGCCGCCTGCCTTTATCAACTTGCTCACTGCTGCACTCTCTTCCTGGCCTGTTCACCAGCAGAAATGTGGAAAAACCAGTTCTGTGGTTAATTGCTGCACTTCCCTCCACGCCCAAGGGGCAGATCTCCTCCTCCTCCTCCTCCTCACCCACAGCCTGGCTGCACTTCAGCCTCTACTCCCCTGCCTGCTCTCAGCCGGCTCAGGTGTGCCGTTAAGGCCTCCACGCTCCTACCGTTAACCTTACGGCTTCTCCTGCTTTCCCCTTTTCCCGCTCTCTTCCAGAGCTGCTGTCTGTCCCGTGGCTCCTTCTCAATTGGGTTGGCCTCCAGGAGCAGAAGGCACAGCCTGCCCTCCTGCTCCTGCCCCGCCTGGGAGGGGTAGTGCTGGGACGTGATGGCTGGAGGACATGAGCGGAGCATGAAGGCCCTGAAGGAGGTGTGGAGAAGAGCAGAAAACTCTTTATGTGCAGACTGTGGGAAGCCAGGTGAGTCCCCAGCGGCTGCTGGAGGAAGAGTTGGAAGTGAGGGGCTGCTCTCTAACAGCTATTGGGCTGCACAGGAGCCTGGAGTGGAGGGGAAGGAGAGGCATTGCTCTGGGTATTTGCTTCGCCCTGGAGGTGAGTTGGCAAAGGAAGAGGAAGGAGGTGCTGCCACAGTGCTGATAGGAAGAAGGATGGGGATGTGGTAGTGCCCAATGAGCAGGGGCTGTGTAGCTGCAGCATCATGGGTTGTGATCATGTCAGATCTCCAACACAAATCAAGGTCATGCCCAATCAGGACCTGACAAGAAAGCTCGAAGTGAAATCCTAACTGCTCTACAAAGGAGTGATTCAAGAGTGCATTGTCTCCTCTGTGACTCAGCCTAGCTGACAACCTGCTATAGGAGCCTTGGAGATTCCCCTTCCTGAAGGGCTTGCTCTTCAACGGGTATCCAGTTTGAGGTCCTATGGGCTCATCATGCTCTTCCCAAAAGGGGCACATGGAGCATGCCATCCAAACCAAATTAAGATTGGGATAATTGGTATCATTTCACCTTCTTAAATTCTTCCAGGAAAATTTTGGATTCAGAGCTGCTTTCCACTTCTGGAAATACCATTATGGGTTTGCTCTATTGCAGTAAAGTGCTAGAGTCTTTTCCCAGAGGTGGTTTCACTTTCGTCGTGGGTGACTCTTTATGCAAAGGGAATTTTCAGAGCACTTGAAGTTTTTCAAGGTTCAAGTTAATAAAGATTCAAATGAAGTGGTTAAAGCGGAAGGAATGGGGGGCTATAATAGCTATGCTTTTTCCTAACCAGCGTATATACTTTGGGTGTTAATTATTTGGCTCAGATGAAACTATGGTCACCCAGCTCTCTGTTTCTCAGGACTATGTTCCCAGTTGAGGTATACATCCCAGGGGAACTTACTAGTTCTAGTCATACCCTCTTTTTATACCCTCAGATCCTGACTGGGCATCCTCTACTCTGGGTATTTTTATATGCCTCAGCTGTTCAGGAATTCATCGCAACATCCCTAGTATCAGCAAAGTCAAGTCCCTGAAGATGGACCACTGGGATGATGCTCAGGTGCAGGTGAGATCTTTATCCCCACTGGTACATCAGGTGGGTTGGGTCTAGGTCATACACTAACTGTCCTGGGAAAGTCAGCCCTTCGCACAGAGCTGAAGATATAGTCTGATTTAATCTGTCCCTTTGGTACTCATGCTCCGGATACTTGTGCAGGGTTAACTCCCCATTAGCCCACTGGGAGAGACAGAATGCATTCGCCTTATGTGTCTCCCCATGTCCTGTTGCTTTATGGCAAATGCAGAGCTCTTGTAATGTATTTTGCCAAGGCTCAGGGTCTTTGTCACTCCAGATTACTCATTTCCCACTCACCAGCTCCATCCAGCCTCAATGTCTTCTCTTGGATTCAGCAGTCCGAGGGGAACATTTTGGGCAATTCCATGCTCTGAGTCGAGATTCCAGATATAATGTGATCTCTTGAGAAAAATGGCATTTGTGGGAACTTGACTTCTCCCTGTTACACCCCCCTCAACCCATAAATCTTCAGGGGACTGAAAAAGTTTTCTGTAAATCCAAAATAAATAATCTGTATCTTGCTGCTCTTTGGAGATTAGCAGAGAGTTTTGGAATGTCCCCCCCAGGAGGCATTGCACAGCTCTTGAATGTGGTGTCCCTGGTGTTGTGGGGCATGGCAGCAAATCCACTGAATGTGTGTGTATTTGGCCCCACGGAAGTGACATTTATGGCATTCTTTTGATTCAGGTGCAATTAATGTAACTTCTAAGAGTAGACAGGACCTTTGAGATCCACCTTTATGGAGCCAGATGTTACTGGGATGTTGCAATGGAGGGGAAAGAAAATGCTTAATTAGAGCTTGACGTACATCTAGCCCCATAGTGGGTCAGGAAAGAAAAAGGTCCAACATTACTCAGCATCAAAGGGAAGACACTAACTCTCTGTCTAATTCTGCAGTTTCTCGCGAAGCATGGGAATGCTGTGACTAAAGGCATATATGAAGCTCACATCCCTATTTACTATTACCAGCCAACCTACAATGACTGCCAGTAAGTTGCCACATAGAAGAAAAGGGGGAATGGCAGTTCTGGGTTCCTCTAAGTGTTTCTGAGCTACCTGTTGCCTCTCTCCCTAGCGTGCTAAGAGAACAGTGGATACGGGCAAAATACGAACGCAGAGAGTTCACTGAGCCAGAAAAACAGCTGCCATATTCTGATGGTAAGAGCAGAGCACAGCATCAAAATATCCTGCCTGTTGCCTTTGCTGGAAACTTTTGAGCACTGTGAGAAGAAAGCTCATAGTGTGAGTGTGGCAAATCCCACAAGTACTCCTGAGAACCCAGCTGGTATTTATAGGGTATTGTGTTTTTTGGAGAGGGGGTTCAATTGTGGCCAGTGTAGGCTGGTATTGCCATGGTTTGCTTCCATGCTTTTTCAAAGGCATTTTGTGTCCTGTTGGAGCCAGACCAATTCAATAAGGAATTTCTGTCCTGCTGCAAACTACTCCCTCCAACTGTGACAGCTGTCTTTGAAATGCCACTGCCAGTGCTGTGACACAAGGTGCTGGAGCCAAAGGGCCTGTAGAGTTGAGTGAGAAGAGTTCTGATCCTACACCAGGGTCCAGAACTCTTGTGTTCACGAGAAAGATGGCTCTCATGCTGTTAGAGACAGTAGTGGAAGCCTGAATAGGAGGTGAGAAGCTTCTGGGAATGTAATTTTATCTGGGCTGCAAACCAAGGAACAACCACCATCTTCAGCTCTAAGTCAGAGGTGGGACTTGTCCTTCTCAGATGTTTGTTCTCAGCAATAGTTCATCAAGTTCATGCTGTATTCAGCTCTGGAGCTCCCAACACAAGAAGGACGTGGACCTGGTTGAGCAAGTCCAGAGGATGGCCACGAAGATGATCAGGGGGCTGGAGCACCTCTGCTACAGAGATAGGCTGAGAGAGTTGGGCTCGTTCTGAAGAAGAGAAGTTTTCAGGGAGACCGTATAGCAGCTTCCAGTACCTAGATGGGCCTACAAGAAATCTGAAGAGGGGCTTCTTACAAGGGCATATAGTTGTAGGACAAAGGGGGAATGGCTTTAAACTGAAAGAGGGTAAATTTAGATTAGGTATTAGAAGAAGTTGTTTACTATGAGGGTGGTGAGGCACTGGCATAGGTTGCCCAGAGAATCTGTGGCTGCCCCATCCCTGGCAGTGTTCAAGGCCAGGTTGGATGGGGCTTGGAGCAACCTGCTTTAGTGGAAGGTG
>JASSUY010032178.1:5476-205948 GCA_032466535.1 Forpus xanthops
TACAGGGAATTCCAAGAGAGATTCTGCCTTGTATATAGCTATAACGGTGTGCTGGAAGGGTTCAGGTTGGCTTCATGTTGAGGCACTCCCCAAGTGATGGAGAAACTCCATCCTGAGTCCATGCATCCCTCTGGGCTCGTGAATATATATGTGTATACAGCTCCCACTGGGAATTGCTGAGCATCTGGCCATGCCGAAGCAGTGCCGGCCTTTGGGTTCTGGTTGCTTTGATCCCCTGAAAAGGGGTTAAAGTTGTGTCTCGAAGTTTGAGTAGCTGTGAAATGGGATGATGGCTTTCATTCCTCAGTGGCCAGCTCTGATAAGAACTTGTGTATTGTCCCTGGCTGTATTGTCAGCTGCACCCGGGATCTCTGTTAGGGCTACAGGGCTTTTAATTGATCACATCGGCTGCCCCTGGAGACACCTTGGATTGGGTTACCTCAGCTCATCAGCTTTTAACATAATCATTTTGTGCTGCTAACCTAATCACCCAGTGTGAGTCCCTTGTTTTGCAATGCGGAGCTGGATGGGGTCATGCGGATGAATGGAGCAGAGATAATTTAGGCTAATGCTGCTGGGAAGAGCCATCTGCAGAGAATCCAGGCTCCAGGTTCATCAGTTCTGCAGGATCGGGGCTGGGCAGGAATTAGCACCTCCTTCAGGGTGAGAGGAGTGGATTAACATAAGGATGCCTTTGAGTAACAGCGAATAAACACAGCCCCTTTGGGCTGGGTTGTGGTTTGGTGCAAGCCTGGACACCCACTGGTGCTCACCTGAGGTCCCTTGCTAGTTGTCGGTGGCATGTGAAGGAAGAAGCAGAGGGCACATAAACTCTCTTTCCTATATCCTGGTGTGTCCAGCTATGAAATGATGTGCTACAAAGCTGTTTTTTTTTCCTGCCATGCACAGGGACCCAAGTCAAGGACCAGGATGCCATTGTGCTAACACACAACACAAAATACCCATTGCTATTATAGCTGAGTCATCCATTAATAGTTAACTAAGTCCTGGCGTCTTTCAACGCTGGCCTCTTCCAGCTTCAGAGCAGGACCACAACGCATGTAATAGGTTATGCTCTCTCATTATGTTTTCAGTGTGTTGTCTCTCAAGCCACAACCATATAATTTTGGAGAAGTCAAAGAGCTGACCCTCTATTTTGGGAGCACCTCGCATCACATCAAGACCTGATGATGTCTCACATCCAGTTCCAGGAGCGTGGCTCACTTCTATGTGGTTGCATTTTTGGTTTGAGTAGGAATGGAAGGATGGGTCTCAAACTGGAACCATCTGCCCAGTTTTTAACGTGAACCGTGCTGGGCGTGCAGGCAGGATGGCTATATGCACTTGTGGCAGTTTTGTGTTTTACAGTGGCTTTGCATGGATTTCATCAGAAGTATCAGAGCCTCTTCTATTAAAGGCACCTGATTTTAGATGAATCCTTTCAGGTTAGAAAACGTCCCTTGAGTTCAGTAGTAATTTGGCTGTGAAATCTTGACCTAAGATGTTTTTTTCCCTAGAGCACCTCTTCCAGCTGGCAGGTTTCTTGCTCCCTGCAGAAACACAGGACAAGCCCCCGGGAGCAAGAAGGAAATGAGAGATGCAAAGTACGAAGTTGGGGCTGTGCTGTTTCCTGCTTCCCCACACACAGGGACATAGGTTCATCCTCACCAGCAGTATGCCTCTCCCTGGTTGCCCAAAGCCTCTGCTTTTGGGATGGACACCTTCCAGGATGAAACCCCATTGTCTTTCAGTGCTGTGAATACTTATGTCCCCTGGAGAATCTGCCAGCACCAGCTGCTAATGGACCTCCAGCTACTGCCCTGTGAGTTTAAAACACATTTTGCCTAGCCAGCGTAGATTGGGCTGTTTTATAACTGCACTTAACATCTGTTTTAGCCTGCTATGTGCCAATATAAACACAGGTTTTCTATGTTATCTTACATCTAAAAAATACTTGTCAGAACTGATGGGCTGGCCAGTGGGCTGGTGCTTGCATTGTGAGTGGCGCTTGGCTAGTGCTGTTTGACTGGTCTGGGTGGGTACCAGGGTTGAAGGTGCTGAACTGGATGTGCCCAGGGCTTAGTGGGAGATAATCTGATGGTGGTAGCAGGTTTACTGGGCACTGTCGTCTTGTCATATTTAAGGATGCAGTGCTGGAGGTGCCCAGTTGGTGGAACATGTGGGTGATATCCCTACAGAAGTGGAGTGGTGGGAGACCTCATGGATGGGGGGAGCTGTTGGTCTGTGTGTTCTATCATGGGTAATAAAATGGCTATTGTAGGAAACAGCCTGGCTGGAGGCCCTGTGAAAAATCACCCCCTAAATGTGTTCCAGTTGTCCAAACATTGGTGCCTCTCCTTCCTCTGCTGCATGCGGGGGGAGGCTGGAGCTAGCTCTGTACCACCACTGCCTGGGGAGCAGGCCTTAGCAGCCTTTGCTTGCTTTCTGCTGTACCTTGTTCAGCTGCAGTCCATCCATTCTTGAGAGTTGTGAAAAGGCACCAGAAGCACAGACCTAAATAAATATCCTCCAGCAGCATAGACTGTTGCTGCAGCAGCCCAGTCTGTGAGCAAATAACCTGAATTTGGCTCTTTACCCAGCACCAGGAGGTTGGTTTGAGTTGGAGCAGGAAGGTGCATGGAGCCTTGGGCTTTCCTCCTTTGCAGCCCTGGAGAGATGTGGAGATGGGGAGTATTGCAGGGATTGTGCATGGCCCATGTCAGCCGTGTCCTCTCTGTCATTTAAAGGGGGTGCCAAGGTATCTCTTGATCATCTGGGTGGCACTTGGACATTCCCCTTCTCTCATGCCCACTTCATCTGGCAATGGCATGGGCAGTGTAGTAATGCCTGCACTGCTCACACACGGTGGTCAGGCCTTGCTGGTAGGCCAGGAGAGCATCTTATGCTCTCTATCCGTGTAACTTGCCATAAACCTCTTGTCTCCTGAGCCAGGGGGACAGAATCACATCCACACTTGTGTTTCATTTTTTGGGCAGAATAGGCAATTTCTTCTGTTTCAGGAGGTTTAAAAAAACCGTATGAAGTTTTATTTTGAAAGGTGTCATAATACTTTCCACTTTTCCTTTGCTAAGCATATTTTTGTGCTGTTCCTGTCTGTTAGTCTATAAACAACTCTGTTGCTCCTTTCTTCCTCCCCCTTAAACAAGTCTAAGTCATAATTCTTGGCTTTCAAACACGTGGAGTAGGGCACACATTCTGCATTAAGTTGGTAAGTAAGATACAGCATGTATTTTTAGACCTCTCTGATTTGGAAGCATTTGTGAGAGTTGCACTGTCTTTATTGTTTCATGTGGTTGTAAACCTCTTGTATATCCTCCTTCCAGCCTTTGTTATTGAGATGGTGACCCCCCAAAAGCTGTTGAGATTGATGAAGTAAAAGGGTTTGGATGATGTCTCATAAGAGCAGATGAATGAACTCTTCCTTTTACAGTAGGATCTGTTTCAGCTCCTGCGGTTCTAGGAAATGCGTCTGTTTATCTCCATGGGGCTCAATCCAGCTTCCCAGTGAGGCTGCTTGGGTTTTGACTTCTTGGTGAGCTGAACCCCTTCCAGGAGCTCTGTTTTCATCCTTATCAGCAGAGACATGGCCTGGCCTTCGAGTTAATCTCCTTGGGCAGAAGGCTGTACAGATGTGATGGGGTGTGTTTGGCTTTCTCACTCTACTTAAAACAGCGGTTGGCTTTGCTCCTCCCTGGTTTAATAGTCTCTGAGGCAGGTACTGTTTTTTACCCAGGTTTCCTGAGATAGGAGGCTATGCTGATGGTGCATGTGTCTGTTTTCTCCCCCAGCACTTTTGATGCTGTTGGCTAGCTTCAATTTGAGGGGTGAACTGCAATTTGAAATGCCTACCACATTCATAGGCTGGGGAGATGGCTGTATGCCCACCAAGGGAAGGGAAGCAGTGTAAGTTGATCCCATATGAGACATCAGTCTCCAATGGGGGTGAGCAGTGCTATTAAGCCATCCCTGCAGGAAGAGTGGATAATGGAGACCCAGTTGTGAGACATGGCTCTGCTAAGCACTGTGCAGGACCAGGAAGTTGGTGAAGGAGTAGTTTAGAATCTTACTGGGATGGTGCTGTCACTGGTTAATATCCATAGGTAAGAGTGGAGGGTTTGGTCCTGGGTTACCCTGTATGTCATTCCTGTGAGCAGGAGTTGCTGTGGAGCCAGCACACAAATCCTGGCCTCTTTGGGGACCAGTGTGGTCCTTTATGTACAAAGTGGTGTCATGCATGCAGTAGGGGAGTGTCTCAGCCAAAGCAACAAACTGGGAATTGGTTTTGGTGGCTCTCTGCTCCTCTCTTGGAGCAGTTTCCAGGGAGAAGGCGCCTTTGTGGCCTGATGGACACTGAGCTGGTGGGAAGCAGTGGCTCTGTATGCCTGCATCTCCCTGGCAGCACTGGAGCAAGGCATGGATGGCTGCCAGGGGCTCATGGTGTCTAGTCTTTATAGCAATGTGGGGAGAAGGCAGAACCATGCAGCTGGGCAGCATCCTTGGGAGATGCCAAATCACAGCCCGAGCTGTTTACTACAGTGCTTCTCTCTCATGGCTCCTAGCACTTGTGTCTCAAGTACTACCACTTTGTGGTCTGCTTAACAAGAGCCTGGCGAGCTGTCCTTTCAGCTGGCAGGGACATGGATGTGCTGCATCCCTCTATGTCTCCCAGGCTCTCCTTTTGTTCAGGCTGAAGGTTTATTCCAACACCCCCTTACCCACCCCATCCTCAGGTCTGGGTCCCTTTCAGCAGCCCCGATGCTGGCTGGGCTCCCGTTACTGCTGTTTACTTTGTTGGCTTCACTCTCCAGCTGCGGATACTGGAGCCAGCTCCAGGGTGAGGTTTTCAGGCACCCCGTGAGCAAGCCATAATGCCAGCGTGGGGCTCGCTGTGTGTGATTAGGCCATTTAGGCTTGCCAGACTCTTTCTTTAAAGTCAAAACAACACAAATCCACCTCTTCTGGGGGAGGAGGAGGTGGCAGCTGGATGCTTTTGGGGCTATGTGCTAGTTAATGTTGCTCTGTTTGTGAGAAGCATGGCTAAAAGAGGAGGAATTCAGTGCAGACTTACGGGCCTGTGTGTTTGGAAATAGAATGGGGAAGTTTCCCTGTCCAACAATTTCCAATTGCTTCCTCTATGGCTTCCTGAGTAATTCTGACCTCCAGTTATAAAAGGCTCTGCCTTGCTGTTACAGATGCATCATCCCTTAAAGCTCAACTTGACCCACTATCTCCTTGGGCTGCTTCATCCCCTTCCTTTTGGCTCCCTATGCTCTTTGCAGCTGGTAGCAGGAAACATTCCAACCCCTGGGAAAGCAGTTTCCTTACTGTGATACAGTAACAGCAGCATTCATGGGGCTGGGGTGGGATTGGGAGCTGATTGAAAATGTGCTTTGAAATGTTTTGGGGAGTTTATGGTCTGTCACAGTTGAAGTGCCTTTTGATGGTTTTCCTGCTTTTAGGTATGAAATGCAGAATCCTTTCTGGCTTGTTGGGATAGTTTGGAGCCACCTGGCTGTGCCTGTCCTCGAGGAGCAGAGCTGATCCTTCTCTTGGCACTCCAGTGGTGTGGGATAAGGTGTTGCAGAATGCCTATTTAGGTTTGGGTCTAGATGTAGCAAAAGCAGAGGATGAACCAGGAGGGAGCCCTCTGACACCTCTGCCTGTGCTGGCTCTTCATTGTTGTCTGTGGCACTTCCACTGTGTGCTTTCAAGCCCATGTGAACCAACCATATTCCCTTTGGAGTGTTTGTCATATTTGATGGTGCCCAGCCTGCTGCAGTGGTTGCTTTCCACCCTTGGTCTGCATTGGGTAATGCTGTGATACTGGTGTCTCGCAGGCAGGAGTCAAACGCATCCCTCCAGCCCTAATCTTATGATGTCTGTTGGGGCTCAATGGGGAGCAGGGCAGAAATCAATGACAAACTGATGTGGCCAGTGTTGTCACATCAGGAGCTGGGCCTTACTTTGGAAGGCACCTGCAGATTGCCATCTTGGGGAGGGTTCCTTGGCTTGAAAATGGTCACAACAGTGAAGATCTGTCTCACCTAATGTTAAGTATTAGGCTTTATGGTAAGCTTAGGCATCTAATATTCTCAGTTTTGTGGAATGCAATGTCTGTTTCCAGAGGACAACTTAAGTATTGTCCTGGGAGCTGTGCAAGCAGATGACCAAGAGCATGCTTGCCCTTTGGTGCTTGTGGATGGGGAGGCATTGGGAAGTGGGTGGATCCTGTCTGGGGAGAAGCGACTTGGAGCCCAGAGCTTTTATTCACAGCATGATCATCTCTGTGAAGGCCAAGAAAACTTGATCTGAAAGTCTGTTTTATTTATTCATTCCTAGCTCCAGCCCTGCTTTGAGGGGAGCACATGGAGGCCATCAGCCTCGCTAGGCATGCAGACTGTCCTGGCACGGCCACGTTCCCGTGCTGGAAGAGTGTGTTGGGACGATGCTTGAAATGCAGCAGAAAACCCACACTTCCGTCAGGGTTTTTGACTCTTGCATTCTTCATCTTGGGCAGGCTTTAAAGCTCTGTGCAGCATTCAAGGGAAGGTTTTGGTTTCCCTTTGCCCACATGTCAGCATTCCTGAACAAAGCAGCCTCAAGATTTGTGGAGCAGATTCTTGAAATTCTGGGAATGTTTTGAGCCAAAAGATGCTTCCAGAAACTGCCTGGCCTAACAAAAAGACTTGGTAGGGCTTGGGCACAGCTTGGGGGGGGGGGATATGAATGAGGCATTTCTATCCCTCTTTAAATGAGCATCATTCCGATCAAAACCACCATCCCTGGTTTGGGACCTGGCGAGCTCTGCCACCTTGTTGCTGTTAAACCACAGCTGTGCTCATGTGGGAAAACCAGATAAAGAAGATATGCACTTTAAAACTGAGGTTTGTTGCACTGACTTCCCTGGTGATCCTAGTGATGTCATTTAAGGCTAGAGCCGAAATGGGGCTGAGATGCTTAGAGGTGCACCTAAGCAAAAGTGAAGCAGGGGTGTATGGCAGCTTGTGTACTTGCTTAAGCATCCTGGGGTTGCTCTCCTGGGCACATCCAGAGGTGGTGAAGTCTTGTGGTCACCATTGCCCCATAGTTTACACTCCACAGCACCCATGTGTTTCTGTTCTGGTCTGTTGTAAATGTTCCAAATGTACATTTATGATGAGTTTTTGTGGAAGAGCTCAGTGGGAGCTTCTGCCTTTGCCCAGAAATATGGAAGTAGTCTGTCTTTTCCCTGGGGCTGGGTGGCCAGCAGTGGCACTTTGAATGGGTAATGTGAGGGCAAGGGTTGCTCGCTGCCTTCCTATTCTGGTTTAACTGTTGCTGGGTTAGGGTTTAGGCATTGGATGTCTCTTCCCATGAGCATTTTATTACAGGCAGGAGGGACTGGGAAGGGGCTGTGGAGTGTCACACCACCCAAGGCAGTAGGAGTTGTTGAGAGGCAGGAAGGCTCTTGAGTCTGGGACCATTGACCCATGTATCTTACAACCTTGTTTCTGAAGGTGAAAGTGCAGATCCAGTGCTAGTTTGACCACAGTATGGGGTTTGTGTCGGGTGTTCTGTTTTTGCTAGCACACTTCTGGTGCCCTGGAGGTCTGTGGTATCAGCGTCTTCTCCTCAGAGAAGAGGTTTGACTCGGACCACAACTACTGATTAATTCCCTTTTTACCCTCCCCCTTTTCCCTGTTGAAGTCCAGAACCACTTCAAAGGCTCAGATGTGTTGGTGCCAGATGCCACGCAGTTATTGTTAGAGGAATCTGAAATATAATTGAAACCAAACCTTTGTTCAGCCAGGCGTATCTGGCTGTTGGCTTTCACTCATGGCAGAGATGGGTGCTCAGGCTTTTCTGCTAGATTCAGTGTCTGCACACTTGTCCCGGCAGATGAAATGTCTGTGAATTCTCTTGCATGTGGTAAATGTTTGCAAAAGCCAGAAAGTGTGTATTAAAGATTCTCTTTTTCCTACCTAGGAACCCACTCTGATGCTCCAGAGTTGCCAGCGTACTTGTGGAATTCCTCGTGGTAATAAAACCCATCAAATTGTTCTTGGCAGGCTGATCTCAATAGAGGTGCTCTAAGTCTGGGCTCCTCTGCTTGGCAAGCACGGGGTTGCCTCGCTTCCTTTTAAGACATGTCTTTTCTATGGGCTGTAGGATATTGTTGATGTAAAAACATCAGTAAGATAGATGTCAGCATTCATTTTAGCTTTGTGTGGTGTGAAAGCAGAGGTTAGTGTAGGAGGTTTGTCTTCCAGTTCAGTTGGTTCTCTTGGAGAAGTCTATGATGCTGTAGGCTTCTGAAAGTGCCAAGCAGACTTCAGGCACTTAGAATCATAGAATGGCTTGGATTGTAAGGGGCCTTCAAAGGTCATCTCATCCACCACTCCTGCAATGAGCAGGGACATGCTCAGCTAGATCAACGCCTGCTTGATGCCGAGTACAAGCTGTTTGCAAGTGTAATCTCATGGGGTGTGAAGACATGGTATGTGGTTGCAGGGTTCACAGTGTATTTCAGGTTCCTGTTTCTTGTAGTGATTACTTATATATAATTTAGAAGAGTGCACCAGGTCTGTCTTGCATCAGAATTTGAACTACTGCTATGAACCCACGGTGTTATCCTGGGAGTCAGATGCCTCCCCATTCTCTGTGCTATTCATATATGATCATCTGGACATTACTTTGACCCTCCTTGCTGCAGGTACTCGATTTGGGGCCTGTTAGTGCTGTAGCTGTGGTTAGAGAGATGCTAAAACCACTGGTACAGCTGAGAGCAGGGAGCTGGCTTCCCTATGAAGATTACTTCTGTAGCCTAACTTGGAGAAACTGGTCCCTCTGAAATGTTATAGGTCCTTCAGCTGCATGAGGGCTGCTGAATTTGATGTTTCTTTTCCTTTTAATCTGCCTCCCCTACCAAAAGCACTAGCCTCATTGCGTATGGCTGCCTGTCTGTTGTTTATTATCTCTGTTACGCTGTGGTTAGTGCTCACACATGATATTTCTTTGGTCACAGTACAGACTGAGCGGATTGTCTGCCACTGGATCCAAAAATGTAAACTATTTATAAATGAAAAATGCTCTCCAGTTCTCAAGTGCTGCGTTGTCCCCTCTCCCTCCAGCATGTGCACGTTTGGCTGATCTCCTGTAATCCCACAGATGTAAATCCAGATCTTTAACAATTCATGGGAATGGGGGCCTCCTGGAGAAATTCTGATGTGACCTTGTGCTCATAGAGGGGAGAACACGAAGTGATAGTGACTAAATATAATGGAAAAATGTTACTTGGCTGTGTTGCATTCTGTACAGATATGGACCCAAACTCAGATAAACCTTCCTTCAGAGTTCAGGGATTCTTGATTTTGGTTTTCCAGTTGGGCTCATCTCCATCATAAGCAATCCTTGAAAGAATTGAGACAGAGCTTATTACTGTGGCTTAAAATGACCCGAAACAACTAGAGTGGGGATTTTTAGTACTCCTTACAATTAAACTGTTTGCTCTGTGTTTTGAGCGTGTACTTAGTTTTATATTGAACTAGCTGCCGATGTTTAGTCTCCCAGGGAAGAAAAATAAGACAGGATTTCATAATGTATTAAGTGAGGCTGGGATAAGGTTTTCTGTGCCAGTTTGGAAAGCAGGGCAAGAGATTTTGATGTGTGGTGGCATGATTTTCCATGCAACTGTGGTGATGGTAAATGAGGCAGAGCTGGTCTGATTCCTACTCAGATCTGGATGATTAGAGGGTAGCTGAATAAACCCCAGAAGGTGTTTTTTTTTTGTTGTTGGAGGAAGACTTCACAGCATCCCATGAGCCATAGTGCAAATGGAAATAGTGGGAACGTTCTCATTCCCAGTGCATTTGGGCAGTCTTTGCTGTGTAGCTATTAGTCAGTCTGTAACTGTGCAAAAACTTGGTAGTAAAACTAGTGTACAAAGGAATAAGGCATAATGAGAGTAAATTCACTATATAGCTTCCAAGTTTTTCTCTAGACACGCTTTCCATTGATAGTGATAATTCCTTGCTTTGTAAAGCCCAGTTGGTAGGAACATAGGGTTTGGGGCTTGCTTTTGAGTATTTGAGAGCACCTAAACACGTTTGCACTTCTGTACCCCACAAGACAGCCGTGGCTGGAAAAGGCCGTTACAGCTTAGCTGGGATTGTGGAACCAAGCCTTTAATGTACTGATTGCATATTAATGAACAGCCAAGCGAGCAGGACAGTGCCAAAAAGCAGGGAGTGAGAAAGCCAACAATATCTGTGCGAACTTTGCACTCTAGAAAGTGTGAAGTGATGTTGGTGAAAGGAGTTTATTGCACAAGTGGAGCGCTGTGGTGTCCTCTTTGCCCAAATTTCTGTGTTATTAAACCAAGGAAGGATAATTGGCCGGTGAAGTGGGTTCCCATTAACCTGTTCTGCACCCTGAGCTCAAGTGTGCTTGCTCCCAAGTGCTGTGGCTGGCATATGAAGCTGTAATGCCTCTTGGAGCACATGGAGTTACTGTCCACATCTGGTTTGTATTGCCTTCAGTGGGTTTTATTGCAAGATGTAGTGCTCTCTCTGTACCCTTCTCCTTGCCTGGTTCTGTCTGGCAGCATTGGGCGAGTGAAACCCAGCTGGAAAAAACTACAAAATGGGCTGTGTATGAATTAATGGCTACTGATAGCGGTGTGTTTTTCCCGGTATTTGGCAGAAATTGGATATCTTGGCTCTTACCTCTTCATTAGCCAGGCTTCTTAATCCCAAAGTCATTACCAAGTCCCTGGGATGTGTTTAAAGGCTCCCTGCCCACTTGGAAGGGGGAGGCTGATTCTGAGGAGCCCAAGACCTGCTCTGAGTGGATACCAGTGGTGCCATGTCCCCATGGGGCACTCAAGCACAGACCAGCAATCACAGTGGTGTCAATCGCCTTATGTCTTTATGCTCCACAGCTCCCTCCAGGAATGTGCAGTATTCAGTGTGGGGGCTTGTGTCTGCATTGCAGCTGAGGAGTTTTCCATCAGGAACATTGGGAGTATTGAAGATGATCTCGCAAGTGTTCTTTTTAATTGGCCCTGGCCCAGTTTTTGCTTGTCTCTGATGCAGAAAGTGGGTTTGGAAAAAAATGTTGTTTCTCCCTCTCTTCCCCCATTTAAACATCTCAGGAATGTCAAGTCTTGTCAGCCTTGGCTTTGCTGGGGAAAAAAAACTCCCTTGAGGAGCTTGTCGATGTGTTTATGTGATCTCCAAACCCTGAGGGAAGGTATGGGAGGGAGGGAAAGAGCAGGTCCTTAACAAAAGCTTCCTTTATCCCAAATTTTAACAAGGTATTGCCATTAAATAGCAGCAGCCACACAAATTCAACCACCCTGACTTGGTTCTCCAATGTTCAGCCTCTCAGTTTATCTCATGCTCTCACTTTGCTGGTTCGTGCTATTACAGTGTTTTCTAAGGCAGATCACCCCCAAATTTGTGGCATAAACCTGTTTGATAATATGGGCTGATTGAAAAGACATTTTCCTGCTGCAGTTACACATAATCACCAGTAATCGGTGTGGAAACAGGCAAACAAAATCTGATTTCCTGAGGTTTTCTGTCTCCAGCGCTGATTGAGGTTTTAATTGACTTTTGCGGAGTGTTCCTGTTATCTCTGCATTGTTTTAGTGTCACCTTCCTTCCCCACTTCAGCTGTCCCTGGTGTATTTTGGGAGCACGTGGGCTGCCTGTGTACCAAAGCAGTGGGTCTAGGCCATCCCAACCAAGGGCAAATGCTGTGTGTTGGTCCCTAGCCTCTTGCCTGCCACTGGGAAAGGGAAGGAGAGCTTGCTTACCCTTCCTACTCCTTTATCTCATCCCAGTTTTAAACTGGTAGAGTGAGGGTGTATGTCTGGAACCTTGTCTTCCTTGGGAACAAGGCTACCAACAGGTTTTTCCCCAATCCTCATTTCTTCATGATGAAGTGAGAGATTTGGTGCATTTATTCTTAGTGGAGCAGTGGAAGGGATGCTCAGGGTTTCACAGAGCCCCTCTCCTATTGTGTGGGCTGTTTTTCATGTAAAGCTGCAGTGGATCTTGCATCCCCATCTTTCCTCTTGCTTCTAGTGCTGCGGGATTGGTATTCCCTGTTATGACCACCAGCCATCCCATGGATGCTCTTGGAGGTGGTGAGGAGTGTGCCAAGCTCTCGAAGCCCACAGTTACACCTCAGCCGCGTGCCTGCTTCCCAACTGGACTTTGGAGCTGAGCTCCGGACAGGGGGAGGAAAACCCCGAAGGAGGAGGAAATGTTTGTTTAATCCCTGACGTGTAGCGTACGGTTTGGTGCTAGCAGATTGTGAAACTGTGGCTGGGTAATCGCCTGGCCTGCAGCCTGCAGATAACACATGCAAAACAGGCAGTGATGCGGGGCGGGGGGGGAGAGGAGAGGAGAAGCCAGCTTTATTTGTGCAGTTTGTTTTTAATCTAAATAACCTTTTAGAGTCGTCCCCCCCCCCCCTCTGAATAGTGATTCCTTATTTATAGAGGCCTCCCCTTATTATTTAGCCTGAAATACAGCCTGTGCTCTGGCTTTTATGGTGGGGATTAGTTTTCTTAATGGGCACAGGGGGTGGGCAGGCAGTGAGGGCCCCCCTGCCTTGGAGTTTCCTCTGCTGTCATGGGGTTTTAGCTTCTCTCTGTGCATACCTGGGGCCTGCTGCCCTTGGGGCTCTGCTGCCATAAACCAGGCAGCAATGTGTTCCCAGCTGGAGTGGGGCCGGTAATTGCTTTGGGCAGGTTTATGGTGGGGAGGTGCGAAGTGCTTGCTGTCTGTCTGCCCCCCATGGAAGCCAGTCTGCAGATGGGCTGGGAAGAGAGTGGCTTGTGGGGGAGAAGGGATGTCTCTTCATCATGGGAAAAGGAGAGATGGTTAAGGAGAAAGCAGTGCTGTTACCTGTCCTTAGAAGGATGTATATCCTGAAGTGCGTGGCTCTGGTACCCTTGCACACACTGAGAGTGCTCAGAGAAGCACACTGGGATGTCAGAGTGCATCTTCAAAGCTTTAGGCTCTGCATTTCTGTTAAGGAGGAAAACAAAAAGTGCCAAAGCAGCTGCTTGCATACTTGTCATAAATATCACAGGGATTTCACAGCAAAGTGCAGAGACTGTTGAAGCTGGTTGGGCATACCAAAGACTTTATAGAATAATTGGATTTGATCAACATTTAATCACTCTCAGGCTGCTCGGCTCAGTCTTGCTCACCCTCTCCCCCATGCCACAGGAGGCAGGAGGTGCAGGACTCAGCCTCCCACCCCTGTTGCCAACTGCATGTGTCCGTGGGGCTGAGGGCATCTATAAACACCCCAGGTGAAACTGAGCGGGTATTTAATGTGCTCTGGCTATAAGAGAGCAGTCGGGCTGCACCAGGTTGCTGATACCCCTTTTAGGACAGTGGTAGGATGCTTCCTGCCCTCCTCCACAGAGCATTACAGACATCCTGCTTTTGTGAGCAGCCTGGCAGAGCTGTTCTTGAGTGGCTTCTTTAACAAGACAAGGGTGCCTTGTGGTAAGGTTTTATTTGATGCTGCCTCATCCATTGCTGTTGCCCACATGCAGGCAGCCACCTCCTCACCTGCTGCACCACTGGCCTGTCACGGTACCATGGGGTGAATGTAGGACTGCAGATGAATGGCAACGGAGTGGTTTTACAGAGGACAATGCATTTCACTTTAATTGCCAGTAGGAGTATTTTGAGCGTATACTTTCCTAAAACCTCTTCGTAATGCTGTTTGTCATCCTCATGCAAACAGTTTCCCCATTTCTGGCTGTCCGGGCTCACAGCACTTCTAGAAGACCTTATCTCTGTGGATTTAGAGCCGCTCTGTCTCTGTAGGCACGCACATGCACACCTAATTTTTCACCCCAGTCTTTCCCAGCCCTGTGTTGCACTTCTTTGGCGTTACCTTGTGGGCCCATGTTCCAGTATTGAGCACGCAGTTTTGATTCTTTGTGCCGAAAACCAGTTTGCTTTTTCCCTAGCAGAAAGCTTCATACATAGGTGAGAGTTTCCAGTTAATTCCATGAAGTTACTGCTAAGCAGGAATGGAACATTTGCAGCAGCAACAACACTTTAAAAAAGTTTGCTTATAAGCAGTTTATTGATTTAGCAAATAAGTGGATAACACAAGGCTGGAGGTGTATGATAGTTAATGTGTAACCATTAAATAGACTTATTTGGGCACTTTTTATGTGCTTGCATGGCAATTAAAGCTTGTAAACCTGTGGAGAGTGTTTTTACGTGGAGTAAAATGAGAACCTTTATCCCAGAGAAGGTGTTTGTGGAAAAGGTACAGTTTATGCAATTGGTTCACGTGACTTGACGTAAGCTTGGGGCTAATTCCTGAGGCTCACTGCAGTATTGCTGGGTATGGGCTGCCCTCCCAGAGGCCCGTTTGGTATATTGAAGTCGTCATTGTTCCATGATGGCATTTTATTGTGAGCCTCCTTAACAGAGGGTTATGTCTTTGCTCTAGATGGATCTTCTGGCTCTTGCCCCTGTGTTTGTGGGAGTTTTGTGCCTTGCAATGGTGGTTGTAGTGTCAAATTTGCTGTGAAAATGCTCACCATAAAATGGTTTCCCACTGCTTAGCCTGCCGAATCTGTATCTTGTAGCTCTGTTCTTGTTGAAGCAATTACATAGGAACCTAAGCTTTGGAATGTGGCATAACCTTGATTTCTTTGCCTTTTCCTTTCCCATACAGTGTATTTTTTTGAAAGCAAAGACTGAGATGTTGGGGGTTCACTAGATAGAATATATATGTAATATGTATGTAAGCCACCTCCTTCTTGACTAAAAGAAATGAAAGCTGAAAATCAGACTTGTTTCAGGCCTTTGCAGTGGACCTTCTCCACACCAGAGCATGTGAACAGTGGGGAAGAAAGGATGGAGGGCAGCCTGGCTCAGCATGTGTAATTGTGATTGCAGAGCTCCAGGCAAATATTGACACCAGATCTCTTGGCAGACGTGCTGCTCCTGAGATGCCTTTGGAGTAAGTAAGTGATCCTTCAGTGGTGCTTGCTGTTGTGTGAAGCAGCCCCTCCTGCACTGGTGTGGAGGTGGTGAGGAAAGGGGAGAAGCTCAGTGCGTGGAGCTGAGGGACGTGATGCTAGAGGGGTTTTCACCCAGGAATACTGAGGTGTATTACATTGAGGTGTCAGGGCATCCATTCATTTGTTAGAGGTGGGACCCCTTGGTCCGAACGCAAGGGGTGCATGTTTCTACTCTTTGTGCCATGGGACAGCCCCTGCCTTTTCACATCTTTAATAAACCCCAACTGCCAGCCAGAGAAAAAGGAAAACTGTAAAATGCTGTTTCTCATCAGCAGCTGGCTGCTGGGCTGTGTACCGTGGAGGGGGTGCTTTGCTGAGCATGTGTGAGATAACCTGCTTTCTCTGCTGCGGCGCTAGAGAATACACTGGAGAGTTGTTAACATCAGCCAGATACCTCTGTAGTATGGCTTTGTAGCACAGTCTGGACAGAAGGTTAAATCAAGCAGTCGTTTCTGCAGTGTTATTTCCTATACAACACTCTGGAGAAAGTTCAGTGTCACTTAGTTAACTTTTGCAGAGCCATTTCCTGTAGGCTGTGTTAGAGAAAAGCTAGATTATGTGTTTCCAGTTGCAGCACAGTTATTTTCCCCTATAAAATGCGCTACAATTTATTTTTACACGGTTTTCATTGGTTTTTCAGAAGGCTTTGGGGGGGAGTTTGTGTGTTTGGAAGATTGAGAAAGTTTTTATTTCGTACCTCACTTACTGTGACAAATTGAGGAAAATGTGTTGTTTAATGTAGCTGTAGTCAAGCCAGGCTTGGAAGAGAGAGTACAATAGCATGTGCTCCCACACTGCTATGGGACGGTGGCTTTTCTAACACAGGGTCCTGTTTCTCTCAGTGCCTGGTGTTAGGAAGGGCTGAGAGGACTGCAGACGACAGCCAAGTTCTGATCTACCTGACGGAGAGAAAATACCTCCTCTTTGTGGCTTCACATGTGTGGTAGGGAGCTGCATGGGTGCTTCTTCTCTGTGGCTTTTCAAGCATGTGATGTGCTCTTACCCTCTGGTCTCCTTGGACTTGTCCTCTTTAATCTCTCACATGACCCCACTTGTGCGGCATCTTGGGCTCTCCATCATGGTTCAGCTCAGGACTTCATCTTTGGTGCATGAAGTGCTGCACTTCTTTTTCCATTGCTGTGTGCTCTTAGAATTGTGAATGGTTTGTGTTAGAAAGGACGTTAAGGACATCTGGTTTCAACCTCCCTTCCATAGGCAGGGATGCCTCACTCCAGACCATGTCCCCCAAAACTCTGTCCAGTCTGGCCTTGAACACTGCTAGTGTTGCTTTCCATGAGCCTTAAGAGTTCTCTTTTTCCTGATTGCCTTGTAATGGTGACATTTCTCCTTACTCTCTTCATAGAAGTTGACTTATCTACTCCCCAAAGGCCACAGTTCTTCAAGCAGTGAGCACACCTGTAGCCCTCCCCATGCACTAATGAACCTTGGGAGCACCTTGTGCACTTACATTTTTGAGATGACAACCTTTTGGAGTGCAGGATGCTGGGTGCTGGTGCAGCACCAAGGTGCTTTCTGCCCCATGAGAGGCTCAGTGTGAGTGGTGAGCTCCTTGGCGCAGGGCCTGAGCTTGTGAGGACCAGTCAGAAGAGTGAAGGGATGTTTCTGTTCCTGGCCTGATGGTAGTGTTATCTTCTCCATTATCAGTACAGCCGGGTTTTGTTATGGGACTTTATTTGTGAGGGCGTCAGGTGGTTTAAGGTGGCATCCTCATTGAGTTAGGTCTGAAATGGGCTTGAAGCAAGAGGGAAGGATCTGTCTGCCTTTTTGCATCCCTCTGCAGAATTTGTTGTTCATACACCCTTCCTTCAAGTAAAGGTGCTCCCTGTGCTTGAAGCTGGTGCTAGAACATCCACTGGCGTATGTACAGCTAATGGGTAGGACAGTTATAACAAAAGATCTGATCTCAAATGCAGAGTGGAGCAGTATTCCGGTAATAGTTAAAAGAAGATGGGGTGGGCTTACCCAAATACCTCTGAATCCAGCAGTTTTACAAGAGACTGGATTCTTAATTGCCTCTTACAGCAAAAGAGCAGAGGAATGTTCCCCTTCTCATCCCTGTACAATTTAGAAAGGATAAAAATCTATAGAAAAAGTTTGTTCCTGGATTCAACTTTAATAATATCTACTCTCCTTTGAATTAGCTGTGCTTTTAGCTGAGAAATTGCACAAATCTGAGGGAGTTCACTGAATAATAAATCAAGGCATCCATCCAGTGAAGTATATCCCTTTGAAGTCGATGGAAAAAAATACCTTCCTGATCTGAAGGCAAAAACGTTTGCTCAGCGTTAGTGCCTGAGTGATGCTAATGCAGAGTTTGAGCTCAGCTTAAGTGCCCCAACAAGGAGTGCAGGGAGCAGGAGCAAGCTTGGCCTCATTGATTGTCTGATTCACCTTTGCTTTGCTCTTCAGAAGCCTGAAGAGTGAAAAGCTGCAGCCACTGGAAATAGGGGCTGTGTTGTAATCCTGGAAAGTCATGAGGTGCCAGGCTGAGGAAGAGCAAGCTCATTTGAAGAACTTCCTAAATGTTACTGGCTATAGCTCTTCCTTTGTCTCTCTGCAGTTTGAGTTGCGCTAAGTCTGGCTTTTTAAGTGGAAGGAGATGAAAAATAGCGCCAATAAAAACTGTAAAGCTCTGAAACATGTTTAATAATAGCGCTTCTGTAAAATATGTGGCATTATACCTGGGGCAGAATGCAGTAAGCATTTTTACCAGCCCTCTTCACAACTCAGTCATAAGCTGTGCAACTATCCCCAACCCTCCTCAGAAAGCCTGTCTGCTTGTATTCATCACTGTAGGTGTACTGCCTTGGGCAGGTGTATGCATATGTGCTTGTGTTTGTAGTTGCACATGCATCTGTAAATTCATAGTGAAAGTCATGGACATGTGCAAGTTGTTTGAGCAAGAATATATGGTTGTGACATCCTGCTGTATGTAAGGAATGTGAGGACCAGTGTGTGATGGAAAGCAGCAAGAGATTTAAGTGTCCCCTTGACTTCTTCGTGGCATTCTTTTGGCGGAGACATAAGCACCAGCTTCATGTGTTTTGAAATCTTGCTGGTGTCCTGAGGCTGTCCCAGCAGTAAACACCAGTGCTGTAGGAGTTATGCCAATGAAGTATGAATACTTGTTCTGATAGGTTTCCCTGAGGCAGGAATCTAGCTTTCTATATAGCACATCATAAAATGAAGAGTGTCTTCTGGAGGAATGCTATATTCTAGGTAATGCTTAATTGTAATTGCAGTGATCATTTACATGTAGGATCAATGGAAGGAAGGTGGCTACAGTGTCAAACAGTATGTGACCTGAGGGCTTCCTCCTGCCAGCAGGAGGTACACTGTGGACTGCTTTTGGTGACTCCTGTATCACACCTTGCCTCTGCGATCTGCTGCTTCAGTCCTTTGCTAGGCAAAAATGATAATATAGCTATTGGGTGCTGTAAGTTTGTCATAATACGAGGACAGAGGAAACCATCTCTGCTGTTCTTGTGCCTTGTGCAGAGAAAGAAGCTTATTGTGGAAAGTTGGTTGTTTAGGACTTAAGATATGGAATAAAATAACTTGAAAGTCTCTTCTAACTTTTCCTTGTCAAATGAAAGGTAGATTTATTTGCCTTATTTTGCAGCAAACACATTCTATATAGCTTGGCTTTTATTTCTGTTGATCTAGGTGGAAATTCCTTTTAAATGTAGCTTTTCCACCTTTGAAGGTCAATTAAAATAGGTTGGAGGTCAGATAAAAGGGACAGAACGTTTGCTTCTTGGTGTATCTATTTCTGTAATGTTATCAATGCATGTGGCTTTATTTCTAGCGTTTTGTTCCAGGGCTTTCTCTAAGACTGAACAAATTGAATCAGTTGGATGCAGTACAGCTTCCAATTTGGGGTTAGAAATCCATTAAATTGCTTGGTGCTTTATTGGCAACACAAAAGTGCTGGGAATGAAAGTGCTTTATGATAGGGCATTGATTACTTGAAAGGGGAGAGTGTGGATGCCTGTGTAAACCACACACCTCCTGCAAAGGATGGCCAGCTTAGGGTTGGGGTTTTTTTAAGCTTAAAATGTGCATGTTTTTCCCTTAAAATGCTGTTCTTTGTAATAAAGAACTATTTTTAGCCTGCAAATGGAGAACTGTCTGCCCCGTGTTTTTTCACACCTCTGGGGAATTAGAGCTGGCATAGCATCACGCAGTGCTGCCAGCATGAACTGCTCCTTTAGCTGATACTTTGAGGTTGTATATGTCATTCCTTTCCATGCACAGTTTTTTTGGGTTTGGTCAACCTCTCACCTTCAGACTACAGCATTGAAGACTGCAAGGAATGTCCTTGCTTGGATAGGTTTTTTATGGCGGGCATAGCAAGAAGTCCAATGTAATTCCAGTCAGAGTGCTGCTAGGATCAGAAAGGGATTTATTTCCACTGTGGAAAGCTGCTGAGTTCTCTGAGGATTACATGAGAGTAGTTATTGCCACCAGGTGCGAAGAAGGAAGCCAGAAGCAGGAGAGCTGACCACTGCCTGGGGTAGCTGCTTTGGCTGTGGTCAGTTGGAATCATACAGTAATTTGGGTTTAACGGGATCTTAAAGCTCATCCAGTTCTAACCCCCCTGCCATGGGCAGGGGCACCTTCTTTACAGTGCATCAAATGGGGCAGAGCTTCAAGTCATCGTACCTGCTGAGATTTCTCATCGCTGATGACACAGCAGATGTACTGGGTGAGCAGCAGCCACTGGTAATACTGGTGTAGTGCAGCCAGCCTGGGCCGACAGAGAACGGGAGATGCCTCCTTGGATTTCCAGTGTTCTGCTATATGAAGGTGAGAGGTGCTGCAGCCCATCTCTGGTGTTAAAAGCAGCATCAAGTGTGGGAGAGGTGAGAGCAAGCTGGTGATACCCATGCCTGAGCTGTGAGGCAGACCTCCATGCTGTTTTCCCAGTACCTTTTCCCCCAGCTCTTTGCCTAACTGGTTTTAACCAGTGCACAAAATTCCTTTGTGCTGCTTCCAAGTGAGTGTGTTCTTTGGGGGGGAGATCTGTCCTTCCCAATTAACTATTAATGAGAAGAATCAGTAGAGAAGGAAGCGCTGAGCAAACACCAGGAGAGCGGGCTGCCTGCCGTTCTCTCTGCCGTTAATGATTGACCAAGCTCTGCTCTGGCATGGCCATGTGGTGCTGTGCCTTGTGCTGTCACTGGAACTTTCCCATCCCTGTGTGTATGTGAACATGGTGGTGCTGTCAGAGCTGGGCCCAGTGATGTATTTACTCAGTGTTTCTGATGAACTGTGGTGTTGAAGCAGTGGAAAAATGCCTTCTTGGCTAGTGAAGCACTCTGAGCTTACCAGAAGTGCTTACAGACATGATTGAAACCACTTGCATCCCCAAAGAGAGCAGAGCACATCATGGTTGAGTGTTTTAGGGGAAGACTTATCTTAAAATACGGGTTGTTGGGTATTATTGAATGGTTGTTGACCTCGGATGTTTTCTTTTGGAAGCTTCTGAACAGTGTTTAGGAGTTCCTGGATTGTCTCCCTTTTCCTTCAGTCCTCGATAACCCACAGCTGGATTTTGCTAAGTCATGTGGTGGCAGGGTTGGGTTGCCAGCCATTAACACTCAGCCCTGGGTCTTTCCAAGCATCCGAACAAGCCAAAGGTTTAACGTGGTTTATCTGCTGTGGAAAATAGCACAACTTTGAGATGGAAACATTTGTTTTGCAGAAGTAGCAGTTTTTGAAACTCTAGCTCTTAGAGGTGATTTATCAGTGTAGCTCTTGTTATCAGTTGATGGAGGCTTAGCAGTTGTTCTAAGGTGGATGTGGATGGTGAATTATATAGTTGTTAATCCTCGATAAATTGGTTTAGTATGTTGAATACACAGTGGGGAACCCTAATTGAAAATGTTAGTAAAGAAGTCATGGCCTTTATTGATTTACTGGAGAAACACAGTGGTGATGGAAGCAGTAGCAATTTGTTCTGTAGGCATTTTACTTGAATTAGGCCTCCAGTCCTTGCTTCAGCGCTCTGAGGCATAGTGTACTTTGCTTTGTGGAGGCAGAATTCACCATCAAATTAAAAGGTGAGTTTGTTCGTGCAGTGGAGCAAACAATGTGCAGGGGTTTGGTTTTAGGGTATAGCTTTCTAATGACTGTAGGCAGCACTTGATTAAATGAACATAGAACAAACCCTGTGGGTATCTGGGAGGATGAAGGGAAGAGTTTTATTTGTGGGTTGAAAACCAGTCTTCCACATCCTGCTTTTCCTTCCAGCTGCTTACCTGCTGCAGGTGGCAAACCAGGGTTGCTCTGTGTTAATTCAGTAGTTACTTGATGCCTGTTCCCGCTTTGAGATGTGTCTGTGCTTTGAGGAGATCCTTGCTGCTGATGGCTCAATGTGTTTTGGAGAGGATCAGCCTCCTTCAGGCAGCGCAGCATAACAGAGGCCGCAAATAAAGTGAAAAATTGCTGTAATTACATCCCGCCTGCTATAACCCTTGCAGCATCCCTGTTCCCTGAGTACAATGCCGCCTTTTAGGAGCGGAGGAACATGCAATCCTGATGGGAGGGTTTGCGGTCTTGGTAACTGCGGGTAAGTGCTGCTAGTATCTTCAGAAGCTGAGAAAGCCCAGTTGAATACCCTTGTCATCTGTGCTTGCTTTGTCTGGCCATCCTCAGTTGGTTTGGGCCCCTGCTGGCTGCAGGAAGGGCTGAGGCCATTGGATGGCTTTCAAATTATTTCACTTCCTTAAATCTCACTTTTATTCTTTTTGGAGCACAGAGCAGTTGATATACTGCGAGAACAACTGTTGGGTGGACCAGCATCAACCTTTGGTAAAATGAGTATCCTCACACCTTTCCTGATGCTGCAGCGGCATAGCAAGAGGTCTATAAGCACCTGAGTTACCTAAGTGCTTTGCATATATGTTGTGTATTTACAGCTGTATGTGATTTTGTAGATTAAGCTGAAGCTAATCTTTAAGAAAAAAAAACATTTGAGGTGTTTGATGGAGATGGTTTTCCAAGCAAAATAAGAAAAAGGCATCAAAGAACTGCGCTACAGTTTTGCTGAGGTTAATAGCAGAAAATGGGATCCTAGCTTTTGTGAAAACACGTTTGTGTAAACTGAACAGGACCTAAAATAATCGGACACTGCCCTTTTTGAAAGAGACAAGCCTCTGAAAGCTTGTTTGTAGGAGCCTCCAGCATTAGTGTAGCGTTACCCAGTGCTGCTGCAACTCACTTCTGTGCCCTTCCCCAGCCAGAGTGTGGTCGCTCTCTGTTTGCCAGGGAGCCCACAGTGATGGAGGTACCTATGTTTGCAGCCCTGTGTGAGCAGACCAGCTCTGGTAGTACCTTTACCCTTATGTGCCAGGTGTGATTTTGTGCTAGTGAGCAGAAACAGTTGTGAGGGCAGAATGGCAGTGGAGGAAACGCCAGGGCTGAGAATATACCCCTGAGAGTTACTTGAAGCTAATTCCCTGATTCTTTGTACCGTATCTACCACATGCTTAAATTGTCCTCCAGCACCATGCTTCTCAATGATGAGGTTTTAATTAATGTTCTTTGCATTAATGACTGCATGCATCTGCTGGAATCAGCGTGGTATTCTTTGGTGATCATGCTACAGGAATTTCCTTTAGACAGTATTGTTGGTTGTGACTGAGAGTGATTCATGGTGCAGTTTCCTTGGTGTCTGGATGACCTCTCAAAGTTTGTCTTCACTGTCAAATTAGCTCATATTATGGCTTGAGGGTTGCCCTTAGGTTGACTCCTTTCTGCACATAAAGCTCCTTATATGAGCAGGCTATTAACCCAAGTTAATATGATGCTGCCGCCGCTAATTTGAGCTAGAGCATAAGTGAAGCCTGAGTGAGCACATTCGCTTAGCTGCTAACAGGAGTGATCAGTGATGGGGCACAGCTTTACCCCCATGGGTGCTACTTGTCTTTTCTGTGCCCTGTAGGATCCCCTTCTTGTCTCCAAAACACACAGAGCAGTAAGGGACATTCACCTTTGCTGCCCCGTGTTTTATGGATCTTGCTTCCTTTTAGGAGACAGCTCTCGCTCATGTGACAGACTTCTGTGCCCCAGCAGTGTCCCTTCTCTTGTAAGCTAGGTAGAGCAGAGCTCATTGGGGTACATGTAAAATCATGAGAGGTTTGGCTTATCACAGCCACGGGCACCCCAGAAGCTGAGCATCGCAGAGGCTTCACAGCCAAATCAGTCCAAGTGTTGCTGAGCAGTGTATGAGCTCACACTCGAGGCTGGCTTAAACACAGGATGTATGGATGCAGAGCCCTTCCATGCACCCTTCAGGAAGGATGTATTACTGTTCTTTGCCATTATTGACCATAGGCCTGTGACACTGAGTTTGGGAGCAGTGGAACAGAGATGAGGGTGATGAGGGACCTGAGGGGTATAAGAATCTATGGTTTTTCTATCAGTTTAGCAGGCCAGATTCAAAGGAAACCCAGAAATGGCTGTGTTGGGTTGGGTGGGTGGTTTCCCTAAGTCCTGGCTTTGGCTTCTGGCAGTGACTGAGCCATTTCAAATGAATCTGCAAGAAATCCTTCAGAAGGTAAATAAGGACTATGTGTCCAGCATGTGAAAGCTCCTCCTGACTCTAATCACTGTGGTGGCTTACATAACTGCATTTGGTGGCCATTTGTTTTAGTGGGAGCTGGAAAATTCCCCTTTAAGGGAAGATGTTGCTGTGCAGTGGAGATGTAGCTGGCACTAGCTGCAGTAGCTGTTTCACTGCTCTTTCTTTCCTTATCAAAGTAGATTTTGGACTTGTCCTGTGCACAAGGATGAAAACATAGACTAAAGGTGCTTCTTTCCATCCTTACATCTGTACAACCACCTGAATCCTTGCAGTCCCTTTGATCGCTTTGTGCTTCAGTGTTAAGCCTCACGTGTCAGTGCTTACAAGGACCCTGCTATTTCTCTGGGAGCTCATGAGCTTGTTCAAAGAGAAATTTGGGTGTGCTTGCTTTCCTGCACAGCTATATAGTTTTAGCACGGGCAGTGTGTTTCCACCTCTTGTTTTCCTGGCCCCCATCCCCAAGCTGTTTCAGCTGTAGCCATGCTTTTCATACCCAGTCAAGTGTGCATGGGGCCTCCATTCCTGCGCTGTAAAGCCATCCACTGGCATGTGGGAAGAGGATGGTGCCTGTTCAGTAAGCTGCAGACTAGGCAGCTATCTTTCGACAGATTAGCCAAAGGAATTTCTGTTGCCGGGCTCGATTGTTCTGGGCCCTCGGCTCCCTTTTGTGCAGGAGCAATGAAAAGTTGTGTTATGACAATGGTTGACAAAGTGTTTAATGAAAGCCACAGTTGGCAGTGGCAGAACTTTAAGCCATCCTCCTTTTCTCCAATGTCTGTCATCAAAAGGTGGAGAAACGGTTTTGACATAATCTTCTGCACTGACAGATAAATGGTTTTGATGTAAAGGTTGGAAATCTTCACCTGGCTGAACAGAATTCAGCCATCATCATGGTGAGCACAGACCAGGAGCTAGTCTCCATTCCTTTGTCTGGTGAGCCAGCCAAGCACCTCTGTTTTCAAGAGAGGTGACTCTTCTCCGTGCTGATCAAGTTCCCAAACAGAGCCTGAACTTCTGCATGAACTCCTGCTCTACCCTGCTCCTTGCCCAGGGAGGCAGGATTGGCATCTCATGGTTCAAAGAGCTCATTGATCCCCCCTTGCTGGCAAGCAGAACCCTTTGTGACAGCATCATTACTTTCAGGGTATGGTTTTGAGGCAGGCTGCGTACCTGGTTATTTAACAAGGCTTTCTTTTTAGTCTCTGCGCTGTTCAGTGATCCACAGTGCCATTTTTTACAATGGTCACTGAAGGCAAGCACTGCTTTCTTATTCAGTCTGGAATGGATGAATAGAACAGTCCCCTTCCCATACTGATTTAGTCCTCAGTTCCTGATCACAGGCATCTTACTGACTGGAGGGGGAAAAACCTTACATTGTTGGATTAGCCAATACAAGGAAGACTTGAAGTATGCAGTGGATAAACAATGTGCAGAGTGTGTCTCATACCATTGTGGGTCTTGTCAAGCTTTATTTTGACTTAAACTTCAGAGCAGCTTCTCTATTCAACAGGAAAAACCCAGTCTGAACATTTGAACCCACTCAAGTTGGTGGCACTGTCTTCTCTGCCATTTGTAGAAGCTTTTGACCTTTGTACAATGCATCCCTGTACTTACAGCCCAGGCACTTGTCCAGGTTTTCTGCTGGCTGTCTGAATTCTGTTTTCTTTCCACAGTTGCCTTGGAGGGATCAAAATATCCTCCCATGAGTAATTCAGTGGAAGCATGTACCCATGCAGGGAAGCAGGCAGGACACTGGGCAGGCAGTCTGCTTTCTGTGTGGGTATGTCTACACTTGGGTTTGGCTGACTCCATATGGAGATGCAGGTGCCAGGAAATGGGCAGACCACACAAAGACAAAGTCTCTTGGGACTGACATAAAGAATTGTAGATGATGCTATATAAACTGCCACATTGAAGAGATGCCCAGTACTTGACATAGCTCAGCTGGTTTAGAGGACTTCTGATTCAGGAAAGGACAGGTTTTGCTTTTGATTTTGAGGGCTCTTTGAAGGCATTTAGAGTACTGATGGCAGAAAGATGTGTTCAGTGATCCATTGCATTGCTGCATGCCATCAGAGCAAGAGACTTCTTTAGAAGTGATGTGTTCAATGCTATGGGGGAGTAGGAATGTGACAGTTTTCAGCAATGAGACAGCTGTGCCCCCGAGCTTGGCATCTCCAACCAGTCTGCATTACTGGTCTGCTCAGCTTGATGAGGCCGAGCTGATGGAGATGTTACAGCTCCTGCAGTACTTAGTGCACTGCTGTACATTTGGGATCCATGCTTAGTGGTGGGGGAGTGTCTAATATGTACCCATGACCTCAAGTTTTGAATTCTCTTTATTTGCATTACTGGAGCCCAACCAAGATTGAGGCCTCATTTCATCAGCATCAGGCAATCCAAGACAATACCTACCTCAATTTTATTTACAGTCTAAATAGACAAGGCAGACAAAGGGTGGCTGTGGAAACAAAAGCTCTGGAGAGGTGATGTGACATGACCCGGTCACCCAGCAGGAGATTAACAGAGACAGGAATAGACAGAGGTTTCCTGACTCCCAGTCCCAATGATCTACGTATTGGAGCATGTTGGTTTGTTCCCCTATTTGAATTCTGTGACTAGCATGCCAAATACTGCTTGGTGAGGGGGTCCAAGTTCTGGGAAGCACATTCTTTGATTACTAATGCTTCAGGCTAGAAATTTTTGGGCATTTTAACATCAGTTGAAATACAGCTAGTCTTGGAAATGGAGTAAACTGTTTATTTTGGTGTGTATGTTCAACTTCATATCCTCTTACTTTGCACTGGCTCTATTTCTACCTTTCATTTCCCCCTCTGATTTTAAGTGCATTGTGTGTTTGTGGCAGTTGGAGTGGGTAGTTCACCTGTGTCTTCCTGATGTCTAGCTACTTGTGCAGTGACTTTGATGTTCCAACTTCTTGAGTGGCAGCAACAATAATCAGAAAGTCACTCTTGATGATGTTAAACTGTGGCCATGAAATCCTTTAATTCACCAAGACGTTTGCTCTTTCACTTGTGAACTTTTGAGGTTCGTATCAGCTTAAGCACTGGTTAAGCCAGGAATTTGGTCCCTTGGACGAGGGTAAGGATGATCAGTTTGTACCTGTGGTTTTCAGTGCTTGATTCATAGAACAGCCTCTCGGCTTATTGCAGAGGAATGTTTTGAGGATAAATATGTTACCTTAAGAAATGCAAAAGATCTGCAGCAATAGAAGGCATAGAAATACATGAAAACAGATGGTTTCATGCACGGTCATGTCTGGCTGTATTCTCCCCTTACGGTTTGTCACTAGTATTTCTGTGTCAGCTTTATCATTATTGTCTTGAGCCTATAGGACATTACATGTTGTGTTCTTTCTTTCTGTCTGTACATCAGGCAGGGGCAAGCTCCAACCTGATCTTGCTGTGTGGTTTAAAAAAGAAATAGTAATGTAATCTGTGGGCAAATTGCACTTTAATTCATAATTGTGCTATGAGTATGGACTTGGCTTTCAGATTCACTCTGAGTTTAAACTGCAGTTTGACTTTTATTTAGATAAATGCCTTTGAGTTCATAGTGAAATGGATATCTGCTGTAGGCTGGTATTGATTTAAAGGTCTCTTGAGTCTTTTAAAAGACAGTAGGGGCTTACAGGACAGTATATTTTAAAGCTAGATGCTTGGTTAGGTTTTACAGTCCTGTAGCTTCAGGTGTAGGCTCTTCTTCGAGCCAGCCTGTGTTGTTGATTTGTGGAGCCTTCCTTAACAGCAGGTATTGGCATCAAATCGAACATGGCAGGCAAGATGCAAGGAGCCACCTTCAGAGCTGGCTGCTCTGAGATGATGGGGAACGGTGTGTGCGTGAGAACTGTCAAATGTTTCCCATGTACAGGGAACGCTTTGAGGACTTCCCATAAGTGCATTATAGGAGGGCAGGTGATCAATAACCGCTTCCTGGCTTGGAAGAGGTGTTTATTGCTTCCTGCGCATCATGCAAAGTTGGTAAGCTTTGTGGTCGTCCAAGTCTTGGTATTTGTAAGGTTGTTATGGGAACAGATTTCTCTTTGCAGTACCATGAAGTGCAGCGGGTTAGCACAAGTAATTCAAGCAGAAGGTTTTCATCTGTACTCTTCTGGCAGCTGCCCTTGAAGTGTCTTGTGTCCTCTTTTCCAGGAGCAAAAGTTCAGCAGGTGCCTTGGCGACTTAGGTCCTGTTTACCTGTGTGGCCTCCAGACCTGCTTGGGGTCTGCGGGCACAGAACATTCAGAGCAGGGAAGATTGGCTGGTTTTCTGGTCAGACTGGCTTGGTGGTTTGAATGAGCAGCTGAGTGTTTGAGGGCTTATCTGAAATCAAGCTGTGAAACTTTCGGGTCGTGTTCAGAGGTGCAGTAAGAGGGTGTAACCTCCTTGCAGAGGAGACAGGAGGGTCGAGTTTTACCCAAGATAATATCCTGGAGCAGGGTGTGGAGCAGGGTGAAATGAAAGTAGGTTCCCCTCACAATTTCCTTACAACTTACTGTGGTTGCTCTTCTGCCTACCGCCCATCAATTTGCCTCCTCCCTCTTCAGATTACGTGCTCACAGGAACATGCAACACTGCATACATCTTATTAATTAGGCCATTTGTTAATTTCCACATCATTAGTCACTTGGTTTTAATTGAGCTGTTCTCTCCTGGTAAGCCCATAGCTGCAGGTTTGACCTGTCTTATGTGGCGTGCTGATATTGAATATCTTGGAGGGGAGAATTTGCAGTTGTACTGTATGATGCTATAGTAGAGCATGGCAAAGGTTTTACTTGTGGTTTTTGGAGTCCAGCACTGGGGCCCCCAACACAGGAAGGACATGGACCTGTGAGAAGTTGTTCAGGGGAGGGCCATGAAGATGATCAGAAAGCTGAAGCACATCTCCCATGGAGGCAGGCTGAGAGAGTTTGGTTTAGGTCATCCTGGGGAAGGGAAGGCTCTGGTGAGACACTAGAGCAGCTCCAGTGCCTAAAGGGGCTACAGGAAACCTGGAGAGGGGCTTTGGACAAGGACCTGTAGGGACAGGACAAGGGGGAATGGCTTTAACCTGCCAGAGGGGGAAATTAGGTTAGACATTAGGCAGCAGCTCTTCCCTGCGAGGTGCTGGCACAGGGTGCCCAGAGAAGCTGTGGTTGCCCCATCCCTGGTGATATTCAAGGCCAGGTCGAACAGGGCTTGGAGCAACCTGGTCTAGTGGAAGGTGTGCCTGCCCATGGTAGGGGAGCTGGAACTGGATGAGCTTTCAGGTCCCTTCCAACCCATTCTATGATTCTATAAGTTGGTTCTTTATTTGCGTTATTTTGTGTTTGCTGTCAGTAGCAACCCTTGCATTTCATCTCTTCCAGAGGCACATTGGGCTCTGGCTATGTTTCCAAACAGGGATGTCCCTCAAGGCAAGTCTGCTCTCCTACCAGGCTGTTTCCAGATAGTGCAGCACAACCTATTTCCCATCCATCAGTGAAGTGCTATAATATGATCTGGGTTTATATTGTCAGTTGGTTCACGTTGTTGAGGACCAAAGTGTGTACTGCTACGTGAGTAGCTGTAATCGCTGATTATAAAACTGTGTAGTGATCTAAAATATCTGGGTAGAAAGTGTAGAATATATTTTGTTTATATCTAGTAAGTGTGCATACCTGTATGTATTTATTTTGTATGTAACACAGTGGTCTGTGAAAATACTCTGTGTGAATACAGCTATAAAATATTTAACAGAAGGTTTGCTGATTGCTTCAGTTCAGACTCTAATTTGTCAGGAAATATCCTATTCATCTGTGATTAGTCTTGTGGTTGTGAATAACCAATAGAAGAATAATAAATGTAATTGTGCAATATAAAGACAAATTAAAACCACACTAATGCAAGAGAGTAAAAAGCTTAGGAAGAGCTAGATAACATTCTGATCACGGAGCTTAACTCATTCATGTATTGAATGGGAAAGTGCTACTCTGCCATGTTCAAGTGCTCTTGTTTAAAACAAATCAAACCTCACCCTCCCAGTGCCATCCACAATAATTAAAGCTGTGTTTTTGTGAGCATGGTAACTGCACTGTGCTGATATCCCACTGTCTCTCCTTTTAACAGAAACCTGAGCTACAACAAGTTGACGGAGATTGATCCTTCTGCCTTTGCAGAGCTATTGAACCTGGAGGAAGTGTAAGTATTCTTTCAAATCATTTAAACCTGCATTTTGCCAGGGCACTTTGTGTGCCAGGAGGAAGTGGTATGTGATTTCCTAAGAAAGTGCCTTCCTTCGGTTAAATTGAATGAGCAGATCTGACTTGGTGTAGTGTTTTATTTGCTCCACGATGTACCTGTGCTGGGGTTTCTAAACTAAACAATTAGCAGAACCCAACACCCCAGTTGAAACAGTGCGGCTGTTATCGGAAATCATTGGAGTTTGCCTCCATCAGTCTTGTGCAATGCTCAGCTAACACACCTGAACATACACATAAAGCTCCTTGCTGAAAGGATAACCCTGAAGCAAGGCAGAACAGCCTGGATTGTGATATCCGATGCCAACCTAACCCAAATCTCCCAGGAAACAAAGGTGTAGTGTAGTGAATAACAAAGCACTTAACTGTCTCCTCTCTGACACTTGTGCTCCTTTTTGGAACCAGAACAAGTTCTGTTTGAAGCCTGCTAGGTGAGGCTGAAACAACAGAGCTGTCTTCTGCTTTGGTGAGGGAGGAGAAGGAGGTGGGGATGGTCCCTGTGGCTGTGCCAGACCCTCCTTGCTGATAAAGAAACCTTGTTTAGGGAGTCGCAGGATATCCTGACCCTTGATCTTTGCTCGGCACTTACACTTGCAGGGGAGCTGTGCTTGTCAGTGGTTCCTGAAGGTCTGATTTTGGGGTTTGAAAACTAAAAGTGACTGAAATTGCAAGTGGTGGATTGAGGTAATGAGCTCGTGTTTGAATGGTGAATCGCTGGCATACTTGAGGTTTGGGCTCTGTTTGAAGAGCTACTGATGCCTCATGGGAAACTGAAAAAACATTTCCTTTCTGAAACAATACTGTGCTCTGTGTATATCATGCATTTTTCTCTTGTCTTCTGTCTGTTTTCATTAAAGTGTTGGCTCTGAGGCTTGTGGAGGGGCCAGATTCTGCTGTTCTTAAATAGGCAAAAGGGTTTACTATGGCAGGAGTTCTGCCTGACTGATGTCTACAGGATTGGAACATGAGGACCATGTAGCATCTCACCCCTAGCTTCCCTGTTTACACTAATAGTAAGGACTTGCGAGGGATTATGATCAAGGGAGGAGTAACTACATTGCTCTAAAAGCAATTCCTCATGGGAGCAGTCAGGGAGGGGAGAGAAAGTGGTGCAGGTCAGCGGAACCCTGCCTATAGGATCTGTTTTCTCAGGTTTAAACTGTGGAAAGCCTTAAATTACTCTGTGCTTAAAGAAGAGGATTGCAGCCTTGATCATGAGACTTTAGAATTATCCTAACATGATTGTGGCTTAGCAATAGCTTTTATTTGTGGAAATGCCTGAAGGTATGTGACTTCAGGGAGCGTGGGCCTGGGAAATGTGGGGGGTATTCTTATTCCTTAGGCAGGGAGCTCCCTGTTCAAAGTGCTGCATGTGTGCAGAGCAGGACAAGCCCTGCATGGAACAGCCCCTAAAAGAAGGGTTTGGGGTAGGTAAGTGATGCAGCCTGCAAAATAATGGTGCAGATAAGAGCTGCTTGCTGTGTCAGGGTTAGGTAGAAGGGAGAGAGCAGAGCAGTGAGTAGGAGGGAAAAGGGAGCAGTCAGAAATGGGAGTCTGGGAGGGAGGCAGAGGTCTGGAGCAGAGCCTGGAAGGCAGACTCTGGAAAGTGTGAGGGAGAAGCTCTATTAAAAGCCCTATCTACCAATCTTGGCTGCTTTTGAATAACAGCTAAGCCACAGACCACTGAAATAAACTGCATTTCACAAAGAGAACCACATCTGTGCTGCCCGAGCATCTCCTTTCTGAGAGTGGTTTTTTTTATTAAGCCCTTTACAAACAGTCATGAAATAAGCATCATGCTGTAGCATGTCCTGAGAGCAAGCTGGTGTTTTGCTGTGCACGCTGTGCTGGGCAAATCAAGTCACCCTCAGGGGAAGACATTGCCCCAAATAATAGATGCATTGATAAGACCTGAAACCTCCCATGATGCTACCAACATGGTGCCTGTAGTTCCTGAGCCTTACAGATAAGGCTCAAAGTTCTCTGTGTCTCTGCATGTAAATAATAAGTGATATGTTTTGAAAACCTTTTGTTTTCCCTAGATTTTAAGAAAATGTCTGCAGACCAAAAGATTTTAAACTCCATAGATTATCTTGGGTGCTCTGGTTTTCCTTAACTGAGATTGTAATAAAGTTACAGCTGTATTTATCTTATGTTTTTCCCTTTCCTTGGGTGGGGTGAAGGCTTGAGAAGCTTTTTCCTCTTTAATGTTTAAGTCTGTGGGATGAAATTTAGTGGTTCTAAGTGATATGAAACCCTTTTGCTCTGAAATAAGTAGCTTTGTGCTGATGGAGTCTCAGGTGGTAGGGCTGGGGTAGGACATTACTTCAGGTCACCAGTGATCCCCCTTAATGACAACCCCCTGGGGTCTGTCCATTCCCACCCTTTGGTCGAAAGGGTGGGATGGAGGGTGCTGCTTGGAGATAGACCCTGGGGTCCTTTCTGGGGATTCCTCAGGTCGTATGGATCATGGGATCCATGAAGGCAGTGGCTGCACGGCTCTCAGGTTTTCCAAGCTCATTCGTAGCAGAGAAGTAGTAACTGCTGAAATTCCTCCCCAAACAACTCACCTTTTATTTGTTGAAGTGCCTTTCACCGAAGGCTCTGGAGAGCTGTGCTATTTTTGAGCAGGCTCCATTTCAGCTTGACACCAGCCTGGCAAGTGGACCGTAAATATTTTATACGGGTGGCCCCCCTCCTCTGCCTCAGCATCCAAAGGCAGTGGGGTTGTGTCGTCAAAGGGGAGGGATGGGGAGGAGAAAGGAGGCCGAAAGTTTAAATTTGTTGAGCCTGGCTGTTCTGTTTTGGCTGGGTTTTGACCTCCCTTCCTTTTTTTTTGTTCCTTTATATGGGAGAAGGACAAGATGGGAGGGAAATCAAGGCAAACACTGAGTTTGCTGTTGTTTCTGTAGTGGCACCTGGTGCATGTGAATGAGGAGAGAAAATGAGGTGGGAAAACCACTTCTGACCTGACAGGAGGCTGATAGATGAAAATCACACTTGTGTCAGGGGAGGGGTTGACCAGTTAGATGCCGGCTGGCTTTGGAGCTGCTTAAGCAGAGCTGACCCAGGCTGGGGGTAAGCCTACCTATCCTTCTCCCATATTATTTCAAAAGATGCTCATTTGGATGTTAATGAAAACATGGGACAGATATAAGCAATATAATGCTCTTTCCAGCTAGCTTTGTATCTTTGAAAGCTCTGTATCCTTGCTATAATATGAGCAACAAGAAGCTTTTAGTTGCAGAGTGGAGCTCCATGCTGCATTGCAATGCATCTGGCTTTTTTTCCCCCTTACATTTTAAGGTATGGGTATAATGTCAGAGGCAGAGCTGAGCCTGAGGAGAGCTTTTATCTGAGAAGTGCCTGGAACTCCTCATGAAATCAAATCCCTTGCCTGCTTTCGGAGGAGTCAGAAGGAAGCTTTGGGATGGATGTACTGCTTCCAAAAATCCTTTTAAAGGAAAGAAATAAAGAATCACCATAATCTAGGATTGCCCCAGCTCATGCTGTGTCTTAGCTGCACTATGGTCCCTTGCCTGCTGGTGGGCATGCTCTGCTTCTCTCACCCAGTGGTGGTCAGAGCAGAAGGAAATGGTTTAAAGGCAGTGTCCCGAGACCCAGGGAGGCTCTGCCTCAAGCAGTCGCTGATCAGAGGTGGTTGGGGTCCTGTGGAGCTGCCGTATGCTGCCCGCCTAAGCTTTAATCACTTCGGCATGTGGCGGTGGGGAGCAAGATGGCTGAGAAATTAGGTAATTCTCAAGCAGCCAGACAAGCGACTGTTACAGTAATTAATTGACTAATTCACCATACAAACAAGGGCTCTTTAAACCAAGGAAGAGCCAGTCACATGGTGAGGATCTGTTTTCAGTCAGAAAAACACTTCAAACATTAGGCCATTGAAGGGGACACTCTTATACCACAGTTTCTAGCAGCAAGGCTCTGTCTGCAATAGCCATTAGCCCCGGGGGGGCTTCATGGTGCTCCCTGGCTGGAGTGGGTCACCTGCATTTGGTGGCATCGCTTTGCCCACAGTGGGTTTTATGTGTGTGTGGGTTTGTGGGGCTGCCGTCATGGTGTGGGGAGAAGGACTGAGGCCACGTTCTTCATGGCCATGGCATCCTGGCCTGGCATGAAGGGGCAAGTAGAGGCTGCTGTGTGGAGAGGGAGTTAAATTCATTGTCCTGAGGGATGTTCATGGGTACAGTCTCCTGTCGTAGGCTTCGCTCTGTGATGGCTGTTGAAACTCAAGTTGGAGTGGCATAAGGACCTTCCTTGGTGGCTTTGCTTAAGGAAACGAGTGGAAAAGTAGATAAAAAGCCTTGGTTTTGTGAAGAATATCCTGTGGGACCAGTTATGGTGCTTTTCCTTCATTAAGTGGTTGAGTTTGGAGGGTAAGGTGGGACCGTGGGGGAGGTCAAAACAAGCCCCTTAATGCCAAAACATCATCATTCCTGGGGAATTGAGAGGGCTGGATAAGGAAGTGCTGAAGCCATCCCCTACTCCTGCGTGCTTGGTTTTAGGCTGTTTGCTGCAACAACTAATTTGTGTTTGTTGCAGGCAACTGGACAACAATGAGCTGACTGCCATTCCCTCCCTGGGACCTGCTGCTTCCAGAGTCCGATCCCTCCACCTGTAAGTCACTGCTGCTCTTCTGGGTTTTGGTGATCTATGGGGTAGGCTTAGGTACCACTGATGGAGAGTTTTGTGTGTGTCACACCCAATTCTACTGACTCTTCAGATTTCATCATCAGGCTCGTGGGCACCTTAACGGGGGGACATGCAGAGTTGTGTTACTTGTGTGAGATTGGGCTCGGTTGCTGCTGTGCTTACGGTCAGTGGTGACATGACATAAGTTATATCAGAAGGCTCCCCAAGTTAGTACACATTGAGTAAAATCACTTTCTTTTCTCATCTGCCTTTGAGTTTCAACCATTATGTCATACTTGTGCTGTTAAAAGGGTATATAATTTTACCTTTACTGTTGTGGGGTTTTAACCTGGTGCTGTTCTGATCTCTTCTCTTAAAACTGTTCACATCTTAATCCTTCAGGGAGCTCATTCCAGACCCATTTTTATGGTCTCTTTCAACTTTGTTTTTCCCTCCTTTTGAGAGAGCGATTGGTGATTGTAAGGGTATATCTGCAGAAACTTTGAAGTTACTAATTCTTGCATGGTTTAGGTGCCCACAAAGCATTAATATACCTTGTGTGTATCTGCTACCGAGGGTTCTTAAGGATGCAGCAGAAGGGAATAAAGACATTATAATATCAAACTACTTATACCTTAAGAGTTTGGATTTCTAGAATTACTTTTGCATGTGTCTGCTTGTAATGCACACCGAGAAGGAATTTTGCTGAGGTATACATGATACCTCCCAAGTTCCTGGGAAGGGGAAATGGTTATAGCTAATACAGACTCCAGCAAAGTGCTTGAGCAGTTCAAGTGATGGCTTCTAGTGTCCATGGCCTTGCAGTGTTGTATTTGCCATGGATTGCTTCTCCTTGTAGCAGAAGATACCCATGTCCATGCTACCAGGTGATTGGCCTCTCGTGCTCAAAAGGCTGTGATTTACTCTGAGGCACTGGAAGTACATTCCTGTTCCTTAAATGAAGGACAGAATTGAGTGAAACGAACTGGCACTGTTCCTGCTCTTCCATTAGGCAATGTTAAAATAGCAAAGCAGGCAAACTTCCTCACTGACTTAATTCAGTTTAAGGATCTTAGCTTCAAATTGGTGTCCATATCTCACTCCTGGCATGAAGTGAGTTGAACTTTTGTTTGAGATATGGCTCTTTTCATCTGGTTCTTGGGTATACAGTTCTTGCAGAACTTGTGAAGAGCCAAAGCGCTCCTCTGCTATCACAAGCGCTGGATCTAGCAAGTGTTGTCCCTATTAGATGCATAACTGACCACTTCACCTCCTGGGTGGAGGGGTGGCTTGTGTCTCAGCACTTACCAGACCTGTCAAATAAGTTGTGTGCCGTCGGTGTGAAACCATCTTGTTTGATTCCTGCCTCCTGCAGCTGCCTCTCGCTGCTTGCGTGGCCACATATGAAGCCTGGGTGCATGATCTGGGGGCTTCAGAGCAGGGTGGTAGCTCCATCCGAGCAAGGTCCCTTGTTTAAGGCATGATCTCCTGACATGAGAGGCCATCTGCCTGCCGCTTGACCTGAGCTCACCAGGCTGTGGCATAACCCAGTGTTACTGGACTCAAAAAGATCTCCAGAACTCTGATTTACGGGTGAAATAGCTTGCACACAGTTTACCATCCAGGATATAGTTTTAGGCCCCCCAAATAGGCATTTCTTTCTCACGAAGTCTATAAATGATCTGAGTTTCACAAGCCCCTGTTGTTATTTTTGCTATTAATTTAGCTATTGGCAGAGGCCCAAATTGTGGGAGCTTTGGGGATTTTATTCCTGAAATGAAGTAAGCAGTTTGGTAAGGAGGAATACTGACTGATGGAAGGCAGTAGATTTACAGCTGCTCTGAAATTTCAGAGTGGTGCAGAAGGAAGGGGAAGGTACAAAGCCAAGTGATAAAAGGACGTTATTCTGAGCAGACCTGCTTAGGATCACCTTCCAGAAATCTGTATTGCTCTCCTCAGCTGCTACACATAAATAACTCTGATAGTGGGATTTGCAATGCTGCTGTCATACCTCTGCAAGAAGGATCTCTTTGTTTAGCTTGTTTCAGAGAATGCTACTTCCCCCCCCTTGCATTTCCTTTTAAGTTTTATCAGAGGTAAAAATAATCGGAAAGCTGTTTTAAAGTACCTGCTTTAATCAATGCTGCTAACTCATATTGCAGTGATTTGCTGAGGAAGTGAAGCTTTCTCTATCCTTGGGAGTCTTTAAATCAGTCGGATGGCTTCTTAAAAGATGGTACTTCAGTTCAACTCTGGGTTAATGGGCTTGATACGCAAATCGTTGGGTAAAGTCCTTTGGCCTCGTGTGATGTAAAGAATCAGTTAATACGGTCATACTGGTTTCTTCTGGCCTTCCAATCTGTGAAGTAATAATTGGGGAGGCTGCCAAACCAAACCCAGGGTGAAGACTCATAATGAAGACTGTGTACTGAGAAACTGGTTTATGTTGAAGTGTATAGTGTTACAGTGTATTCTTACTGCTAAAGAAAAATAAATACATTTCCTCTATTTTTTTCTCAGTGTTTAGAACTGTGTGAAGTGTGTTTACCTCGCAAACCTCTGAAGTAGGTCTTGTATATTGCATGTGGTTAAGTATTTCCAAAGGGCTGCGAATCTATTATAAAACCAAGGGCTGTATATTTGTCGCTCAGAACAGCCCCTTTGAATGAGTCACTTCATATCCTATCCTTCCTAAAGTAGGGAAGAGACTTTTTCTCATTTTCCAGGAAGGATTCTTTTAATGAGCATGCTGGCTCTTTTGGGGTTTCCCATACCTGTCTCCATCACCCCAAGCTGGACCCCCGCATAAGTGTGGACCATGGGCCAGTTATGTGCATATGTAAGCATGTGGGAATCTGTTGGAGAGACAGTTCTCAAGGTTCTTTACAAGTCTTTGGGTGTTTCAGGCTGCAGATGGATGCAGGCATATGTATCAAACATACTATGCCCTGTTATACAGCCGTGAAGTCTAGTTCAGCTTAAATTATTCCTTGAAGAGTCAGTTTTTTCCCCTTGCACATTGGAAATACTGCCAAAGTTGTTCATCTCGACAAGAGCAAACATAAGGGACTTGATAAGGCTTTTAATAGAACAGAAGGGAAAAATAATCTTGCGTATGGGTTACCAAATAGAGACAGACATTAAATGCAAACATCTGTTAGTGCAAACAAAAGCCAGGAAATTCAGCTGTGAGGGGGAGAGACTGAGTCTGGGTTAATTCCGAAGTTACATCGAAGTAGCTGCGAGGAGAATCTTGCCTGAAATTCCCACAGCATTTGTGATTTAGTTACAGTTCCTAGACTTGGACACTGGGGAGTTGATGGCAGGATGTTTTCACTGACATGCTCTTGGCTGAGGATTTCCCTTCCCAATGTTCCCTTCTCCTGCAACTCAAGTGTATTAACTCTGTAGGTTCTTGAGGAGACTGTTACCTGATGTGGTGGGGAAGGGGCAGATGGAAGAAACCATTTATTTCCGGCAGAACTGAGTCTGTATCCGAGCTCCTCAATAACTCATGTGGAGAGTCTCTTAGCCTTGCTAGCATGCCAGGTAAAGTGGAGGACCTGAGCTGCGTTCAGTTCTGTGTGGGCACGAGCTCAGCCCTGACACTGGGGCTAGCCTGCCACTGCTTCATCTACCTGCATATGGGTCAATGCATCTTGAGTGGCATTTGGGATGGGATAACAATGATGGGTCTTTGTCCTCTGCCCTGGCTCCAAGGTGACCAGCCTGATGCAGTCAGCATCCACCAGTGCAGGCATGCCAGCACAGGCTGTTCCATAGCTGTAAAGCTCAGTGGAAAGCTTGCTGACCAGACCTCTGACACAGCACACTGCTCTGCATCCTTAGCTGGCTGGGAATTAAGGAAGGTAGCAGATTAAACACTTAAAAATAACATTAGTTTCTTTCACTCTTAAGTCTTTTAAGCCCCCAGCCATTTAGGAACAAAGGGGATAGTGACCCATGGCAGTCAGCTGTATGTTAGCAGCAGTCAAAGCTACTTGCCATGCTTTGGCCCCATGATCTTGCTCTCAATAAGTACAGATAACAAGGAAGTCAGAATAGGGATTTTTGGAGCACAAGAGTGTGAAATAGGATTAGCTGATTCACAGAGGATGCAGTGACACTCTGCAGCATATTTACTGGGGAGAGTGAAATCAATAGGACTACTCTGCTGCCAAACTGAGCATGAAAGTCTCCTGAAGAAAATCAATCTTCTTTACAGGCTCATTAATGTGAAGATCAATTCACATTAAACTGTAATTAAACAAAGAGGGCTAATGGGAGAAGGGTAAGTGATCTACTTGCGTCACAGGCAAAATATATCATGTAAAATTTGAAAACTAAATACATGGAGAATTGGGAAACTGGGAGTGGTAGGGAACATACTAAGTCTGCTTGAAGGGGGTGATGAGCTCAAGTGTGGTTTGGGGCAGTTTCCTTGTTAGAAGAAAGAACTCAAAACTGGTGCATCTGTAATGTTCATGGAGCATAGCCCAAGCCTGAGCTGGTTTCTACACGAGGTGTGAGCTCAATTCATGTTCCTGAGGAGGCCAGAGTATGAACCTCTGTGTAGGCGGTGTTGATAGTTGGGAAGTTTGGGCTTAAATGAAGAATTGAATTTGGAGCCAATACAATGGTGCAGAGGTAGCCTTGGAGGCCATTTGTGGCCTGGGATCCTGCTGTGCTAGTGCTGTACAAACAAAACAACTGCCTTGATCCCCAAGAGGCTTAGTCTGCAAGTCATCTTTGCTAGAGTTAAGAAATGATGATCTAACAATTAGAAATAAGGAGAATACTCTGTTAATACCATCTGGGTATGTGGTTTTGTACTCATAAGCACAAAATCCAGATGACTCAGATGCAGCCGTGTGCGGGGTCTGGTTAAAGTCAGCAGGCTGTGCTTGTATTCAGGACGTGTCTTGCTCAGCTCAGAAAACTTCTCAGCCTCTCGTGCTTCATCATTCTTTCACAAAGAAGACTTTCTCTGGAGTGTGTATATGCAGGTTTAGATCCATCAGCGGGAGCAGATGCACCCCCTGTTCCTGCTTGCATCAGTTCTTATGCAGTGTAAAATCTACAGGGACCAATTGTCTACAGCTTACTCGGGCAGTTACCCTCAGATGCTGCATTGAGAGTTGCTTTCTGAGGGGATTTGATTCATGCTGCAGGCTTATGCTACTCTGCTTCTACTTTTGAATGTGAACGCACTGGTGTGGGAAAGCAGCTAGAAAGAGTGCTGCCAGTCAGGCTGTTCAGTATGCACACAATGTACAGACATAAGGTATTCTGAAACCCACCTCTTGTTTCATTTTGCTCAGAGTTCATAGTAAGGCTCTGGTGAGTAAAGTTTTGCTAGTTTTTGAGGCCAAAGACTGCAAGAGCCTTTCCCAGTGGAGGAAGTTCTCATTAATCATGTGCTCCCAAGCAGCAGAAGAGATGCTGTTTTGACTTCTCTGTTGAAATTGTGCTAATCATTTTCATGCCTTCTTCAAGGTTTCAGATACAATGTGAGTGCATGGAAATGGCAAAGGATCTGAGGCTATTCCAGGGACATGAGTAATTCTTTCTTCTAGAAAAGCAACAGCAGTAAAGCACATAGCTATCAAACTCGACAGAAAAGCATCAGAAAACAATCTGGGCATGTACAGAGCAGTGTGGAAATCGGCCAGGGGAAAAAGATAGTGAAAGTTGGTGGCAGCTTGTGGAATGCCAGTTACCCCTTGAGGCTACTTTATTATGTATTTACTAGCGAGCATGAGTTTTGTGCAGCCTTGGCAGCTGCTTCTGCAAGTAGAGAATTGCTTTGAGCCGGGCTAATTCTGTTCTGGATCTGTCTGCTGCTTAGCAGGCCATGCTAGGTTTGTATTTGTTCTGGATGAAGGGGAGGACACAAGGGGTCCTGTGGGATGGAGCACAAGATCAGGAGTTGCAGTACTGGAGCACAGTGTCTTTTTTGTGTCCTCCACGTATTCATTACACTCCAAGACAAAATCAACTCCTGTTTGGATAGGCTTGCTGCCTCAGAAGAGCAGGTATTGCCCCAGGACAGATGGAGCTCATGAATGTAAAGCATTTTCTGGTGTGTTTTCCAAGAGCAGGTGCTTTCATGTACAATGCTCAAGTTGGTTTCCAAGCTCTGCCCTCCTGCAGATCCAGCCTAGATTAGTTGTTAGGGTTATTTGCAACCATGATCTTTTGTTTAAGGTCAATATGGAAAATAGCCTCATATTTGAGCCTTAGAATAGCCCAAACTTGCTACTATTAATATCTGTGGTAGATTGACTGTCTCATTTAATGCCATATGGCAAATAAAGCACATGTCTACAAAAGCAATCCCTTTGTTAGTCTTCACAGGCAGAGCAAATTTCAAACAGAAATAGCTTGCTGAGTTGAAAGTTTTTTAGCATATTGGAGTTTCCTGCCTAAAAACTGCTAGTAATGGCAATTTAGTTTGCTCAGGGGTGAGTAAAAGCAGAGTTGCAGCTGCAATAAAGCAATTTAAATAATCTCTGGGTAGAATTCTTTATGCATTTTTCTCTCTGAAAGCCTGGATTCAGTTTGTAGCAAAGTAGCACAAAATCAAGAAGCTGTCAGTATGTGTTGCTGTGTCTGTGCTTTCCTTACTAAACTGCTCTGTCCTCTTTATTGGTTCTCAGATTATCTTGTTAGACCAGTGATGCTTGCTCAGAGTATCCAACAGATGCCCAGTGAGGAGTAAGAACGAGGTTGGGGTAGAATTATGATTTTTATTTCAAAGCGTGGTCCCATAAAGCTCTTATGAAAATATCTCTTTTGTTTACCCTGAAGTGTCCTGGAAGGTTGAGAACAGGCAGTGTCTTTTAGTGCCTCTATATACAACAAGGCTAAAACTGTTTCAGTGGAGGTGTTAAAAAACGAATCCTGCCCATGTGGTTCAAAGCCCAGTGAGTAAAACATCAGTTTTGCCATTTACCTTCTGCTCTGTACGATGCTTAGCACTTCGATCATTGCTTCCACTGGCACCATCAGGAATATTGTACAGTTCAGAGTAAAGAAACACTAGTGTAAACAGTGATCACTAAAATGTGGTCCTACCATGTCTAGGTTGACCTTGCCCTTCTAGAAACAGGGAGGTGTGTGGGGGAAAACTGATTTCTGGTTAGGGTAGATGTTAGAGAGATCAATCATACCTTTAGATGAAGTGATCACTTAAGAGGCCACTCTCCCTTCCAAGTGTGTGCATAACTCTTGCTTGTTAACAGCAATTCCACATGAATATTGATTGGGAATAAGTGGCTGGGTGAGTACATGTTCTGCCTGTCAAACCATTTAATGTTCAATTGCACATCAGGGAAAATAGCAACAGCAGCTGGAAAATGGAACAGGAACATGTGAGTGAAAGGGCAACTGGTCATAGCTGAGCAGGGAAAAGTAAGTTGGGGAGAGGGGAAGAACTGGTGGCAAAAGAAAGAATCTCTAAATGGCTCATTGGTTTAAGACTTAGAGCTCTCTGCTCCTGTCCAATCCATATACTGCAGATCACAGGCTGCATGGAGGCAGTTGCTGAACAGAGGGGTGGTGAGCGTAAATGACCAGAGACAGTCATTGGACTTTTTGTCTTCCTTTGCATGCCCTGGGGAAAAGGAAACCCTTTTGGTGTTCTTATTGAAGGTACTCTTATTTTCCCCTTTACTGTGTTCTTGAGACAGTTTTTCAAAATAAGAGGAACAGAAGTAATAAATGGTCATTTTAAAGATGCTTAAAGAACTTACTTGCTAAGTGGTAGTAAATGCTTGCCACTGAGTTACAGCATCTGCTCTACGGAAGTTTGAACAGGTAACATTTTACACCAGCCTGGCGCAGCACAGTAGGAATTCTACTTCAGAGCTCAAGTTTTCTGTTCCCTGGGTCTTCTGACGCCTTGTTCTGCAGTTTCCTGAGGCCACCCTTCCTACTTGACATGTTTTATTAATAACAGGGTGCCCAGACTTGTGAAGAGCAGCTATTTTCCTTGTGAACTTGACCACTGCTTTTCCACTTCAGAGCTATTCCTTCTTGCAAGCTGAACAGCCTCAGCTGAGCAGTGACGTCTGCCCAGAGGCTATCCCTGTTCTGGTGACCTTGCTGACAAGGCAGATAAGCCCTTTCAACAAAGCATAAGTGTGTGTCATGTTGGAGCAGACTAACCAGCAGCCTATCTACATCGCTAAAGTGTTAACAGGAGTTTGACTGGCCAGTCAAAAATGTGCTTCTCAGACTGCTGCCTTCAAGAGGGAAGTAGCAAGCAGCTTCTGCTGCAAGTTCCTTTGGACTCTCAGACTTTGGTGGTCTGGAGGGTAGACGTACTCAAGCATGTTGTCCCTTATTTACCTGCCTGCCATCACAGTCCTCTTGTGTAAATCCACCTGTCTTCATTGTGCTCCTGTCAAAGGTGAGAAAAACCTGTGTCAGATCATGGCTTTCAGGCACAGTGCATCCTATCAAGGAGTCTGCTTGCAATTACAGCTTGGGTTAATGTTGCAGCATCACGGGCAGAGTCATTACATTTGCTTTGCACTTAAATTGCTTCTCAGTTTGTGTATTTTCTCCTCCTCACTCCTGTGGAGAGACAAAAGCAAAACAAAGCCACCCACAAAACACATGCACTCACTAGGCTGCGGTGGATCTTCGTTACTTTGATCATTTATTACACAAAGAGAAACTAAAATCAGCATCAGGATTTAAGGATAAAAGTGCCTACATATTCTGTGATCCAGGGCTCTATTGACTTTCAAATGAAAGTGTTTATTAGAATTACAAAATTTGCCTGCAATGAAAATGAAAAGAGGCTGCTGCTGTCTGTGCTGGGGAATGGGACAGGATAGTTACCCCAGCCCCTGCTTTGGGCCTCTTAAAATGAGCTGGATCAGATTCTTAATGTCTGTTCTTCCTTGTCACAATCCTGACTCATCTTTGAGGATAGTGATAAAGATGTTGGGGCACGAGGTGTCAGTCCTGACATGAAGTGACTCCTTGTGCTGAGTGCTATGCAATTGTGGGGCTGGGGAGATCAGGAACTCATTTGAGCAGCAAACTGGTGGGGATGAATCAGGGCCCTTTGTTGAGTTCATGGCCTGGTTTATGCATTTAATTTGTGATAAAAACTTGAATTTGGCTGACACGTATCATCAGCAGAACAAAACCCTTGAGGTAAAGGTGCAAGAGGAAAAGCCTATGGCAGAGCAAAGGAGTAACAGACCGAAGATGTAAGATGTAGAAACACTGACCTGTCATCTGCCAGCAACTGAATGACCCCTTTCAAATACTGATGCAGCTTGGCCTTCAAAGAGCCCCACAACCCCATTCTGACAGCTGGCTCAGAACCATGTGGTTTCCTGCTTTCTTACATGAAAACTGCCATTTACCTTATATGACTCTCTTCCATCTGTTCCCATGGGACAGTTCTCTTCCTTCTTGGCAGTGCTCAGCACTCAGCAGGACATCTCTCCTTTGCAGCCTTTCTCAGTGCTTGCTCCAGACTGAGGTCAGGGAATGTGTGAAGATGGAGAGTGGTAAGAGCAGTGGTTTGGGCTGAGAAGTGGAAGAGAAGGGGGGTGAAAGCCTGACATGGCTCAGAGTATCCATAAACTGGCTGTTTCAAAGCCAGCAGTGATTGTGCTCCATGATTTAGAGGTCCTCTCCCTCCCTTGTACAAGAGAACTGGCCAAACTGCATTACACGTTGGGCAGCCGTTGCTAGAGGTGCGTGCCCCAAGCCTATCAGGTGCCTCCTCCCACTGAGGGATGCACACAGTGACCCTGAAGATAATTGCTGAGATGTTTGGTGGTAGAGCTGGGCACACGACGATGGAGTTGTGCTCTGGTATTGGGTTCATAAAAGTTCAGGGAAGCTCCTTAAAGAGGAGATGTGGCAGGCAATGAAACACGCTTCCCACAAGCTTTCTAATGGATCTGTGCCCTTTGTGAATACGTCATTTAAAAAGCTTCTGTGGGGTACAATCTTAAAACATCTGGTGTAACCAGAATAGAGCAGAAACTCTGGTCCTCTTGGAACCACCCTGTTGCTGATGGGGGGAGCTGTGCCTGTAACAGAGACTGTCTTGTCTTCAGGAATCTTAATTTGCTTTGATGTCATAACAGGTTGTGTAATTTTTGGTGAGATAAGACAGCCTCTGTTTTAAAGATGACTAACTTTTCCTCCTGCCTGTTCTGCATGTTTTGCTCTGTTAATGGAATTGAATGCTGAAGGTTTAGGAAGTTCTGTATTGCAAAAGATATCCAAAATCATATGGTGGCAAGTCAGAGAAGTCTGGTGGGAATAAATGCAGGTCAGAGCAAGGGAGAGGGCTTTTAAAAACTGCATCACATACCTCGATACATCTAACACACAACACAAGGTCATCTAACAAGTCAGGAAATTTACTGCTAGTGCAGAAATACTCTATGAGAATATCTCACTGGATGTGGCATTTCTGGTTACATCAGAAGAAAGGCTTTTCTTCATTCAGTTTGTACCAAACTCAACAAAAGGTCTTAGTTCATCAAATCCAAGCTCTTGCCTTATGTCCAGCTGCTATGAAAGTCAGCTTCGAAGAAGTATGCATGATCTTTGCCTAATTCTTATCCATGTGGCTGCCTTATGAAAGAGCTTTGAGAGTGTGTCTGGCAGGAGAACATCTGCCTGTGATTAGGCACCCAGGGCACTAAGGTGCTCTGAGGCCACACTTGGACTGTGCCAAGGTCAATGGTTGTAGTCCATCAGTGTGAGAGGCAGATGAGTTTGGTCCTGTGGGTGGCCACAGAGCAGCCTTAAATAGATAGGGAAAACATAGCCCTTGAGTCACACTGGTCTCACATGGACAGTCCTGTTGACTGCAGTAGAACTATTTGTATGAATATAAGTTTGCTTGTGGGAATAAGGAGTTCATAACATAGCCCTTTGCAGTATCATGGACTTGACTTGCAGGTGGCTGCTGCTCCCAGTTCCAAAGGGATGAATTAGCAATTCTTATCTCCCACATTGCTTTCTGACTCTAAACATCAGTGACCTGGAACAGGAGATGTAGTTACTTCACTCTGAAAGGTTCTTTTCAGAAAGGGAAAAATTAAGTTGTTGGTTATGAAGCTCCTGTCTATCCCAGCCTGCGTATGTAGCTGTGGGTAGTTTGCTTCATGCTTGGCCATCCTAAAGCACCAACAGAAAGTGAGAACATGACCTAGTGAAAGTCCCCTGAAATAGGTCTGTTTTGAAGCTGATGTGCAGCAAATAGAGAAATGTCTGTAGACTTTTTAATGTAGTGTGTGATAGTTGGAATAGCTCCATCAGCCTTTTCTTGCTTTATACTTAGATATAGAACCATAAGAATAGTTGGAAAGGACCTTAAGACCGTCTAGTTCCAGCCCTCCTGCCATGGGCAGGGACACTTCCCACTAAACCATGCCACCCAAGGCTATGTCCAGCCTGGCCTTGTACACCGCCAGCGATGGAGCATTCACAGCTTCCCTGGACAACACATTCCAGTGCCTCACCACCCTTACAGGAAAGAATTTCTTCCTTATATCCAATCTAAACTTCCCCTGTTTAAGTTTGAGCCTGTTACCCCTTGTCCCATCACTGCAGTCCCAAATGAAGAGTCCCTCCCCAGCATCCCTATAGGCCCTGTTCAGATACTAGAATGCTGCTATGAGGTCTCCACACAGCCTTCTCTTCTCCAGGCTGAAGAGCCCTGACTTTCTCAGCCTCTATTCATATGGGAGGTGCTCCAGTCCCCTGATCATCCTTGTGGCCCTCCTCTGCACTTGTTCCAACATTTCCATGTCCTTTTTATGTTGAGCACACCAGAACTGCACACAATACTCCAAGTGAGATCTTGGGAGAGCAGAGTAGAGGGCAGGATCACCTCCCTTGACCCGCTGGTCACACTCCTTTTGATGCAGCCCAGGGTGTGGTTGGCTTTCTGGGCTGCAAGTGCACACATATGATGGCTTTAAGTGAAAACCAGTGTAAAATGGTAATGGATTTTGTTTTCGGCATCTCAGAAAGACCTTTTTCTGAAGGACTGCTAGGGAGAGGGAGGTTCCTGACATACAGCCTAAGGCAGAGCATGTAAACCATTAGGAAACCTTGAGGATGCCTGTAAAAATCATGCAATGTTGGGGGTTTTGGTGGTATGTGGGGTGGTTTTTGTTGGGTTTTTTGTGGCTGACCCTAAACTGCAGTGCCTGTCACTGCTCTGCTCTTGTACATGCAGCCTGCACCTGAACAAACAGAGCTTTATCTGTGGCAGCCTGGGAATCCACCAGGACTCCTCGGGGAGAAAGAGTGATTCAGAGCATCTGAGAGAAGTGTGGGCTGCTTCCATGCATCCTTGCTTCCTGCCCAAGCGATAACCCATGCAGCCTAACTCTGAAAGGGCAACGGGGCTGCTCCCATAAGTAAATACATGATGTGTTGGATAAAAAGATGTACGTTCTTGTGGTGGCATGAAATCTGGAGCCTCACGGATTATCCTGGTGGGGCTGACATGACAATGCCAAGTGTCAGGCAGCTAGTGGGGCTTTCCCAGAGCAGTTGGGAAGTATAAGAGCTGATGGATTCTGGGCAGGTCAGTCTTTTGGGGAAGGGCTCATGCAAAGTAGCAGAGGATGGTGTGCCATGGATTTCCAGTGTGTCATCTGCATGTTACTTCATCTGCTGCTGCAGCCATCTGCTTCAGTATTCCAAGGCAGATCTTTCACAAGTTACAGTACAGAAGAGGAATTTTTCTGGAATAAAAGTATTTTTTTCTACAAGTGAAATATGAAAGTAATGTAAGAAGCTCTGTATTGATAAACAATATGATCTTTGACTCAGGGCTGATGTCTGTGTCCTAATGTCATCTTGGCTCTTTTCTTACATTAATTAGAGTGACCTGGGACAGATCTTCAGTTATTGACTATAATAAGGTGACCAGAACAGACAAACATTTTTGTTGCTACTGTTGTAAAAATAAACACATCCTCCACATTGTCAGCTCCTCTTCATCCTTGTCAGGAAAATTGCTGAGGTGTTGTGTTCTATACAAGAATAGAACAGTCTTTTATCAATTTTTGTGAGTGTGTAGTGAGGGATGGGCTAACATCAGCTAGGTAGATCATCTGAGGTGAGAGTTCAGGAACCTGTGCCTTGAATCTTTAGCATTTCTAGGAGGATCAGTATTAGATCCCATCTTCTCTGAACTGAGAAAGTGAAGGAGGAGGGCAGGTAATTCCAGGCATGGCTTAGTCACAGTGTATGTGATCCATCTCCTGTTACGGTGCCTTTGATCTCCCTCCTTTGCATAGCCTGCATCTGACACCAAACCTTACTTCTCCTTCAGTAGCAAACCCTGTAACTCTTTCTGGCTCCAGCATTTAGTTTCTCTGATAACTTTCCCCGTATGGAAATATTAACCAAAGCCTGAACTTTTTAATCTTTCTGTTTTCTACTCTTGTGATCTCCCTTGTATGCTAATGCTGAAAATGTGCTGGCATATGAATAGAACCCTACCCGAGGTGCGGAACCTCTCTTTTGAAGCTTGATTTTATTCCTGATGCCTCTAACAGGTGTTGGTTTAATAGGTTTGCTGCATTACAGCTTGCCTCTTTCTTTCTTGTTTAAGACCAGGCAGATCTGTAAGCTGACACGACATAAAGGCCGGGCATGCGACTTCTCCCTGCCTTTACCCTCACTTCACACCAAACACTTGCGCTGCAAACTCCCGGCAGTCAAGGCAGCTTTAATTCAAGCTTTGTCTAAACCAGGAGGTTTTGTGCTGGCTGTATTTAAGTCAGCCCAGCCAAAGCCCTCTCGCACATTCCCATCTGCAGGTCTGCTTTGATTTTCCGCTGTCAGCTTTCTGAGGGGCAGCTGCTGAAGGGAAGTGAATGTGGCTTGAACAACAAAAGGAGCGGCGTGTTTGCACTGCTCTCTGCAGAGATTTCACACGAGCAGTTTGAAGCCACGGTCTCCATTACGCTGATTAGTGCTCTCCAAAGGACAGGCTTGCTGCAAAGAGGAAGGTGAATTCTTCTCCTATTAGGTCTAGTGGAAAATGTTTCACAGCCTGTTTATCAAACAAATACTCACAAAGACTCTTCGAACGGAGAACCCCACAGAGATTAAAGTGTAACTTTACCTCTAAAATACAAGCTGAGATTCCTGGAAATGCTGCAAGCTTTTGACTTTGTGCCACCTGTTGTTTTCCTGCCATCCTGTTCAGCTCTCTCCCAACTCAGAGCAAACCTAAACACGCTTTGGCTTCACTGAAAAATTGTGGTTGGTATTCTCTCTCGTGGCAGAGCTTCCTCATGTGGTCCTCATGGAGGCGGTTGAGGTTAATCTCAATCTCCTGTAATCCTGAGGGGTCTCTGCAGGAGTGGTGCTGAGAGGCTGTGGTGTACCTATCGGTGTTGAGCCCTGGTGCAGGAGGGTTAAGCAGTAGTGGCTGGAGGGCAGGGAGCATCCTTCAGCTCCTCTCTCTCCTCCTGTAGTTAGTGCCAACACGAAGGTAAAGCAGTTCCTCAACAAGTGCCATACATACGCACCTCAGAGTATGCAGTAATCCATTGCTGACTTTGAGCTACCTTAGTTTGTCATTAAGATGTTACGTATAAGGTGGCTCTGGCAATGAGGTTGGGTATGCACTATGGAGTTCAGCTGTCATAGCCAGATCCTCCCGTATTCATGAGCAAACCCTAATGGACTTCGATGGACTCCTTGATTGCTGTGATTTCTTTGTCACTTGAACTGCTTCCGTGCCAAATTCTTAGTCCTTAGTGAAGGCAGACCTGCACCTTCCTAATCCTGTAGTGCATTCCCATATACAGTTGGTAAATTAGAGGTAGAGAGGGGTTAAGGAACTTGCCCAAGGCAGATGAGTCAGTGCCGGAGCTGGGAATAGAAACCAGGAGACTTGGCTCCTGCTCCAGGCTGTAATTGCACAATCCTGCATTGAAGCCCTGTCATCATATACTCCTGAGGTAACACTGGTTGAAGTGAGATGAAGAAAGCTGTTTCCAGGCTGTGATACCTAAGGAGAGGAAAAGACACCTGGAGCCAAATTGGTTGTGGAAGCACCAATAATTGGTGCTTTAAAGCCTGGTTTCAGCAATTGGTCCTAAAATCTGATCTGCCACCTTTGAAGCCAAGAAAGTGTAACTAAGGAGCTGGTTGGGAAAAATCCAGCCCTTTTCCAGTCACTGCTAAAGGGGAGAGGCAAAGGCAGAATGTCAGTGGTCTTTTCTGTAAAACACCCTTGCAGTGAGAGCCGGGCACAAGGGCAGGTGAGCCGAGAGGATCAAAGTAGTAACAGGAAGGGTTAAATCCCATTTCAGCTCTTACTGCAAGGAATGAAAAATAAAATGTAATCAAGCTAGTAAAAGGTTTGGATGATGTTGCGTTCATATCACATGCTGTGTATAGGAAAAGTCAGCCAGGCTGGTTTTGTTTGAAGTGCAGTGCTTTGAGAGGGTGCAGTGCTTTGCAGCAAACTGTCTGACATTCCCCAGCTGGGACTGGCTGGGGATGGTGTTTGGAGCTGAGAGTTCCATTTGGACTGGGCCCATGTTTGAAGGAGACAGAGGGAGAGTAAAGAGCCTGTTTTTTTCCTCTGTGAAATAACACATCCATCTAATCTGCCAGCTGTAGCACATGGAAATCAAGGCAAATGGACAGAAATCACCTGGAAACTGTGAATATAGCTCAAACACAAGTTCTTTCCTGTCCTTTCCTTCCTTTCTTCTGGGACAGCAGGGAGATCTGGCAGATTGGATATACATTGACCAACTGAAGCACAGAAATATTAATACGCTGAAAAATAGCTTCTGAAGAGCACCTCATGTCCAAATGCACTCTGTGCTCTCAGTCCCTTGCAGACTTAACTGCCCTGCACAGGCATTGTCAGGTAACCTATAGATTCTCCACATTTATGTGTATAAACTGTCGTTTTCTTTTAATTTATAGCCAGATTCATCTCGGCCATCACAGCCTAGATGAGATCAGAGTTGAGCTCATATCCCTTGCTTCAGGAGAGCTCCAGGAAACATGCTTGGAGTTTGTATTAACACCTGTGGAGCTATTTTCCTGAGTCAGGGTCACATATACACAGGTTTAATTGACTCTTCTTTTGTGAAGGAAAGAGATTGAAACTTTTGAACTTGCTGATGCTACCAGTTGAGTTCATTGCAAAAAGAAACTAGTCCTTGGGGAAAGGAAATCTCCCCTGGTCCATGTATTGAGTTTATGGAGGTCACAAAATTTTGGATGAATTACCCTGTATTTTCCTCTTGTAAGAATGAAATTAAAGTAAGAGTTAAATTCACTGGTCCTCAGTCCTATTATGGATGTGAGGATTCAGTTTTTATTCCTAGCTGTAAGTGATTGGTCATTTGGATAGTAGTCTTACCATTGCCTTTTATGCAGTTTGTGATTGTAGAGACCTGTTTGCCTGTAACCCATGGAATAACTAGTTTGGGAACATAAGTTATGTCTTCCCTTTAATTTGCTACCTTTTACATCATATTAGCAGCATATTGCTGTAGTGGTGTAAAATTTGACCTTTTATGAACCTATGGTGAATTAACAAAGTAGCATTCAAACTTGTTAATCACGGCAGTGTTTCTGTGAATTCTTCTCCTGTAAGCAAGGGCGATGTGCTGGCTGTTTAAAGGGTGAGTCTCCGGAAAGCAGATTGTTCTGGAGATGCAGTTTTTACCCTTTTCCTGTTAGAGATGCCAGCAAATGTGGTGGTGAAACAATCTGGTTTTAATTACAGAGAGGGTAAAGGAGTAGATCACAGTGTGGGGAGCAGGTTCCTTGCCATGTGCTGTTGGTATTTTGAGGGGAGAGGTTTTCTTCACAAGAGACTTGTCTGAACCTCTGGGAGGGCTTGAAATGGGAGTGAGACTGCAGAAGACAGCAGCTTCAGTGCCTGGAAGGCAGTGATCAGCTCATCCATCAATTTCAAAGAGCTTTGTCTTAAGAATCAGGACATCCCAGTTTGCATTCAAGAGTGCTTTCACTGGCTGCTGTCTTCTTTTCTGGCTTCTCAGTAGGTAGCCAGCCAGATTAAGGCACAATTCTTGTCTGAGCTCTCTCTACTATGTTATTATTTGTCGAGTTCTCAAGTGTCTGGTGAGCATCCCTGTTTGGAGTGCCTCACTCACAGCCTTGCTGGTAATGTCTAGATTCACACCAGGCATGTGCTCTACTCCTTGTGACTAATGCACAGTGTATTTTCTAATTGATTACTGTTCTCTTGACATATTTAGGCCAGAAAGGAGTCAGAGGAAAGGACTCAGGGTTTTCTTACTTAGACCTTATTGAGTGCAGATGGGGTCTAGAGATATTTGACTGATGGCTGTGGAAATCCTGAGGGCAGCTTGTGGTACCCTCTCTAAAGAAAACCATTAGGTTGAATCCTTCAGGCTGGGGCTGGTAAGGCAGCAAACATGGGTGATTGTTAGAGGGTCTGAGCTTTGTGCTTGAGCACAGCATTGGCACTGGGGTTTTTCTATGGTAAGAAAGCTAGCAAAAGATGAGGAATCATTTGCAAGCCCTCTTACAGTGTTTCTGTGCATGGCAACCCCTTGTAACGTAGTCTAAAGCTGAGAGCTTTCAGAAGGATCCATAGGAAGTAAGGAAACAATATTTTGTATCTTGCTGAGATCATATTTACTCATCTGTTTCCTGCTTGGAAAGTCCCATCCTCTGTGCATAACATTGCCAGGTTGCTCAAACTGTTGGTGAGCACTCCTTGCCTGCGGGATTATAATCCAGCCCTGCATGTAACAAATCTGTTCTCGAAGTGCAGGTTTATGGGATTCTGGTATTAAAACTGATGGAGTCAGTAATTCCGTAGAAGAAAAAAGTCTTGTGCTATAACAGAAGTGTCTGAAGGCTTGCAAACATCTGTGAGCTAGTCTCTTTAGACTCTCTGAGGAGACTCTCTAGGAGCAGTGTGGGGATTAGGGAAGATCCCTCTGGTGTGGGTTTCTCCTTGGACAGCTATTGAAGAAGCACCGTAACTCTGAGTTTATGGACTCAGGGGATGGCCTCTGGGCCTGCTGCAACCTCAGGTATTCTTTCTGTTCTTCTAAGAGAACTAATTTGTCTCCGTTTCTCCTCTGGTCTGTTACAGGCATCACAACAGGATCCGCAGCATTGAAGCAAGTCAGCTGAAGCCCTACGTTTCCCTGGAAACGTTGGACCTGAGTTTCAATGACATCACAGAAATCCGAAACGGCTGCTTTCCACAGGGACTTAGCATAAAGGAGCTGTGAGTTTTTCTTGGTGGGAGCAGCTTTTGTTGAGTTACCTCAGCAGAGGAAAGGGCCTCAAACCTTTAAAAAGAGGGGGAATGAACATACAAAGTATGGGGTTGTTGCTCAGGTTTCCCAGTGCAAAGGACAGCTAGAAGGCAGTACTTTGTCCCTACTGTCAGGTTGTTTTTTGAGCTCTGCCATTTTGGTTTCTCATGGATCTGTAAAGAATACAGATTATTATTGTTCCATGGGATTGTGCAACAGAGAAAAAGGTACCCTGCATTGTTCTGATGTGGGTGTCTTCACACCTAGAAGCCAGACTGTTTGCAGCAGGCCTGTTGTGTCTCTGTCCCAATGGGAAGTGTATATGCTGTTTTCCAGATCAGATGCTCTGGAGGATCTGAGGGGAGGAGGCAAGGGGGAATGACTATTTTATCTTTAAAGTGCCTACTGAATGTTAAAACCAGGAGTCTCTCATTGGTTATTTGAAGAAAACTGGGGGTTAAGCAGAGTAACACCTTCCTTATTCAGGGAAGCCTCTAATGATCTGGTTTAGGTACCTTTGAAGAGGTGCAGACAGATAATCTGCTTGCATTAAAGTTTTCGCCTAAGTTTCTGCTCCTGATTGTAAGAGAATAAAGAGAATGGTGTAACTGATGTTTTCCTGTTGTCCTGTAAAACCAGCCTCTGTGGCTAAGGCTAGGTAAGAAAGAGCCCTGGGGCAGATACTGAGGGGAAGATGGAGAGTGAATCGAGGTGTCCTGCACTGGGATATTCTCCAGTTTCTGGCATCCACTCCCAATTGCCTTGCTGAAGTAGGAGGGTATCAAGGAACTCCTGGGAAGTGCACAGCACTTCTCTGTCACATGGGAAGGGCACAGTGCTCTTTGTGCAGCCAGAAATCCAAGTGATCTGAAGCCGCCTCTAATTTCACCAGCCTGTCTGGAGACCGACTAAATGCTGATAAAAGGAGATTCTGACTGAACCGTTCATTTTTCTGCTGTGATTTATCACAGGTACCTGGGGAGCAACAGAATCAGCACCCTGGAGCCTGGTGCGTTTGATAGTCTGTCACGGTCCCTGCTAACACTTCGTCTGAGCAAAAACAGGATCACTCAGCTTCCTGTCAAGGCGTTCAGGCTACCCAGGCTAATACAACTGTGAGTAGAAATGCCCACTGTAATTAAGCTCAGCCACACTTTATGGAGAGAAAATATCCCTGAGGATATACACAGCATATGTCACCCTTCCTCACCTGCTATCTATAAAACTTAGAATACACTATGCAGTAGTCCTCTGCCAGCACCTAGTGAAACGTGTTAGGAGAGGGTCCTTTTTTTCTTGTAAATATTGGCTTTTCAGGCTGTTCTTCTGATCAGTTGCGAAGGGAGGGATGCTGCAGCAGACATCAGCATCTTGTGCACTTAACGGTGTGACAATACCCATTTTATGAAAGCTGCCAGTGTCTGTGGCACAGGAGAGGTTTGGCAGACGTTTGTATTGCGAGTGACAGAGCTCAGCTACTGTGTTAGTTTAAGACCACACATATCTTTATGTGGTGGTAAAAATTCAGTGGCGGAGGGTTGTTAAACTGTGATATATTTGGGCAGAGAAAATAGCACTCTAGATGAGTTAACACACGCATTGTTGTTGTCCTGCCTGTGGTCCATATGGCAGGAGCTGCATGGGGATGCATAGACATCTGCAGCTATAAATATGGTTTATGTGTAAAATAGCACTAATGGGTTTAGCTTTTCCCTTCTGCTCCTGGTGGAGAAATGGGCCCAGCCTGAGGCATGTTGCAGTTTATCCTTCAAATTTGATAGGAAAAAGGTCAACCTCTGCCTGTTAACAAAGTCCACAAAAGCTGCTGGAACTCACACCTCTAAATGGCAACCTCTTGATTGAGAGACAAATCCTTAAGTCAAGCCATGCCTGAGGAATGGGTGTGTATTTATGCTTTCATATATGTAAGATTTATAGCTAGTTTGGGTCTGCACAGTGTGACACAATAGCATATGCATCTTAAGTCTGTTGCCTCTCAGTTGGAAGTTACTGTCCGTTGACTGAGAGCTTGTAACCCACTGCATCATGTGTAAAATGAGTCAACTCAGTCTGATTAGGATCATAGTTTTCACTGAAAGTTGGAGTAACTGGCATTCTTAAAGACAGCCTCACAGCTTGTTGTTTAACCCTAAAACATGAACGAAATGTAAGCTTTACAGACTTGGTGTGTTGTAGAATTCATGTTTCCTGGCAAAGCATAGTTTGCTGTAGCCTAGGAAGGGTCAGTAAAGCAAGAGTCTTTAGGCCTGTAAGGTTTTAATCACTTACTTGACTTTAATTACACTCGACTGCAAGTTCAACATTGGGTTTTTTTAGGCAGTTACAAAGCAAGCTTAAAGTTTCTACAGCTTCTTCATCTTTTCCAATACAAGTTCTGATGTTGTAACCTTCACTGTTTTTTTCCACATAAATGCTGAACAGGGAATCACCCTTAGGTTAGTCTTGTATGTGCAGAAAGGTATCTGGTTTCAAAGCTCTGTCTTCAGCTTTTAGTGCATTGTGTTAAGGTTTCCACTGAATTTAGGGAGCTGGTCTGTCTGGGTCTTGCAGTCCATAGAGTTCTTTGATGCAGTTGGTAAAGGTGCTGTGAAGATGTTCACACTGCTATTCAGACAAAAGGTATTCCCAAAATTTAGGACCCCATCCTCACCCAGGGAGGAAAGAAATGAAGTTTAATGAACAAAATTGGAAGTCTTTATATATACAAAATACTGCCTTGTTATTGGAAGCAATTTGTTTCACTCTTTATTACTTTCTTATAATAGGAAAAGCATGAAATCTTTCAGTGGAGCTGGAAGCTTTCCTTTCAAACTTAGCCACATTTCCTCTTGGGCTCACGGTTCTTAGGGCACCTGCTTGTTTCAGAGCATGCTTTCACTGGGCAATTACTAGTCCCATGTGTTGTAAGGGGAATAATGCTGATGTTTAACTGTGTGCTTCTAATGGTGTCTCTGCCTGAGAGAAGATGAATTCATCATTTTCATTGATGAAAAGGATAAATGGCTTAAAAGAAACACAGAGATAGGAGGGGTGAAGAGGGATTGCTGCACTATGCAATTTCCCTATAGTGCAAGTTTGTCCCAGGGCGAGTTTGTTTAAGGGATCACACCCAGATGACTTCCCTGCCTAGCTCTGGGATTGAAAGTTTCCTGTGTGCTTCTGCTGTCTCCTGGGAACTGCTGACAGAGGAGCTGTTGGCATTGCTGTCCCCATTGTATTCTGCACAGATGCTTTTGTGAGAAAGAGCTGGGATTTAATAAACTTGTATGGCCTTGGTGATTTTAGGGAGCTGAACCGGAATCGCATCCGCCTGATCGAAGGCCTGACATTCCAGGGACTGGACAGCTTGGAAGTCTTGAAACTCCAGCGCAACAACATAAGCAAGTTGACTGATGGGGCTTTCTGGGGTCTAGCCAAGATGCAAGTTCTGTAAGTTGGGGAAATGGGCTTTTATCCATTCAACAGCCTAGACTTCTCTTATCACATCCTTATCAGAGAACACTTGTGCTTCTTTCTGTGTCCTGCATGCACAGACCTTTGACAGCAGCTTCTGTTTCATTGACACCCATTTTATTAACGCTCATTGCTTTAGCAGGTTCAACAAAAAAAGTTGTGTTTTTCAAGCTGTGGCAGTGTTTCTTTGATTTGAACATTCAATAGGATCTCCACTGGTCTTTAAGTAAAAGTTCACGTGGCTTCTGCAAATTTATTTGGAGTGAGTGGTACATGGAAACTCTGTGTCGCAGACCTGATTATTCTGCCTCTTGGGATACCCACAAACCAAGCTGGCCTATGTCAGTGATGTGTTCTTTCCGTAAAAGAGACCAAATTGAACAGTCATTGCAGAGAAATGCTTGAAACTAACAACATGAGTGGCTTTCAGGTGCGTTTGTGGGGTCACAAGTGATCACACAACTGAGACTCCTCAAATACAGACCTGAATGGGATGCTTTAAGCACAGTTTACTTGCAGTGGAATGTACCTCTGCAGCCCCAGCTCACTCTGGGCATTTTCTTTGTGTTTTCCTTGAATTTCTGTTCTTCATTTGCACACGAGTTGCTCACACGTGCACATATCCACATGGATTTGTAGAAAGGTGCACGGGAATAGCTTAAATTCCAGTCCTGTTGGAAATTCCTCAGTATTTGACCAGTGCTTACGTGTCAATTCCTTGCGGTTTTTATCTCCACAGCCACCTGGAGTATAACAGCCTGACAGAAGTAAACAGTGGCTCTCTCTATGGCCTTTCATCTCTACACCAGCTTCACCTCAGTAACAACTCCATATCCCGCATCAACCCCGATGGCTGGAGCTTCTGTCAGAAGCTTCATGAGCTGTGAGTTGTTTTCTGTTGTGGTTGGTTGGGCAGAGTTCAGTGCTAATGTAACATGGGTAGGAACAGGGAAATAGGACTTTTCCCAGTCATACGGCTTACAGCTCTCACAGTATCTACCTGTAGAAATGCAGGAACTGTGGTCTGTTAAGTGATGCCCTTGTTATTCATGGTACTGTGACCTTCAGAAGACCTGATTAAAATAGGCATGCACCAGAAATGAAGACTAGAACTCACTGAAAGTATACAGTGCCAAAAGACCTGGAGAGCTTGTGAGCTGCAGCTTGCCAACCCTTTCTAGCTAGCTAGTTACAAGACATGCACAGCCTGCCATATAATGACTGCACAGCCTGAAGGAAGCTTTGCTTTATCCTCTGTATTTGCGAAGAGCAGTCATGGTTCTAACCAGCAGAGATTGGGCCCTTTAAGGCAGTTCTCCTTATTTCTCCTGTTTACACTTTACCCTTCTTGTAAGGCTCAGTTGTTGAAAAGTAAATCCATTGACTTTGCTCTCCTGAGATTTCCAGCTATGAATGCAGTCTCTTTGATAAAGGAAAGAAAGCTTTGCTGCTGAGGACAGCCCAGCAAGGGTGTCTTTTGGGTCTGTGGCACTGCTTAATGCCTTTTTGAAGAGGCACACATGGATGCTTGCAGTATTTACAGAAGTAGCTGTCATCCCCTTGGTGGGCCTGTGGAAAGATTCACTTTTTTCTTTGGAGGGCTTGACACATGTGGTTAGCTGAACTGTGATTCATTCTGCTTGGTGCTTGGAAACCTCTTGTTAAACATTGTTAGGGGTTGTCCTATCCACCAAAAAGGAGGACAGTAAAACAGCTCCTGCTTTCACAGGCGTCATTCCAGACTCAGGCTGAAGGCCAGTATCTGCCTACCCAGCTGGGAGTCCCTGGTCTTTTGGGGTGTGGATTCCAAGATAGGTGGACATGGCACATGTCATTCCTTTAAGTTTAGAAGATATAGAATTTATTTATTAGCCACAGAGGTGATTTTGGGGGGCACAAGAAAGTATTTTTTTTTCCCTTTAGTTAAATACACATGTGCTTGTTTAGTTGCCTGATTTTCCAAATTGCTGTGAAACTGCCTGTACCTAAAGGGCTCCTTTACTTGGCACACTGCTGTAGACAAGGGAGAACTGTTCCTTCACATGCAGATCCTCAAGTGATGTTTTACTAGGTTAGGGCAGTGTCAATGGGGAAATCTTAACGACAGCAGATCAGAATCAGCACCACAGAATGCCAAATTCTGATGACTACAGTGTTAGTAGCAGAGCTATGGGAGCTTTCTGCTCTTGTGCTCCTGCTATCTGGTGCCTGTGTTGAAGCTTTATTTCAGCCTAGGTTCAAATGGGATAAGGTAAGCCTTGCAGAACTTGTGTCAGAGCTGTTTAAAGAGAACCATGCTTGTCTTTACTACCTCACACTTAGCAAACCCTCAAGGTTTAGGTTAGAGTTTGAATGTCTTGCTGCCATTCTGTATTTGTCAGGTATAGATTGGGATCATTTGCCAGCCAGCAGTGCTTACAGTGAGCTGTCCTGGCTTAGAGGCCATCCTCTGCAGTAACTGCAGAAACCCAGTGCAGCACTCATCTGCCCTGGTGCAGGATGGGGTAGATGTAGAAAATGCCTGGTGGTGTGAGGTGGTAGGAGCCACCGGGGCATGCTTAGCCTGACAAACAGGATTGTGCTGGAGTGTGAGGCCAAAGACGACATGGGCTGAGATTGGAAAGATTAGGTGGGTATTAGCACAGATCCCTGCAAAATAGTACAAGCTCTTGCAGGTGTTGCCTTTAGGGTAAAGCTGCTGCAGGAGGCCATCAGATACTCCTAACTGGAACTCCCACAGCCAGGGAGAACTTGTAGGAGAGGTCTGCTCTGAAATTGAAGGGTGAGGAAAGGAAGGACTAGATAGATCTAGGCTGCCTATGTTCACTTCTTTGAATGTGTACATTTTGTTCCTTATTAAAAGATCCTTGTTCACCTTCACTACTGCTAAAGCTGTACTGGGTTTCAGTTACCAGAAAACACTCTTTGATTGTACAGGTAATGAACTTTAGAGTTCAAAGAGAGCTGGACAGGCCCCTGCTTATCTGTGCTAAGGAAGGAGGTGATCATCTGAAGGATGAGTTGTTTCTCCTTCAGTTGCTGGGAGAAAATGTGACCCCAAGGCTCTGGTCTGATGTAAAAGCTAACAAGGAAAGAGAGGTTTTGCCTTGCTGTGGGCATGATAAAAGGCTGATTGTATTCACCAGTCAGGTGCTAGGGCATCAACATCATGGAAAAATCCACAGTGGGAGCATAGGGTTTCATCAGAGGTAAATGACGTCTTGGCTGCTGGGTCTTTCTTCTCACTTTATATTTACAGTTTGGTCAATGGGGATGAAATGTGTTAGATGTGCCTGGTCCAGAACTGCCTGGCAGTGGGAGCTCCAGCTGTGCAACAGGTTTCTATTTTAGAAAAGGTGAACTCCTTTATGTCTCAGTTTTGGTATGCTGTTCCGTGTGCTGCCATCCCGCTTCCTCACCAGGCCAAAGGGGCTGTGAAGGCAAACATTCCCACTTGTTTATTCCCGTGATAGCTCACCGGTACAGTGATGATGAGGTAGGGGAAGCAGCATCCACTTCTCAACCCAGATAATCCATACTGTTGAGGAGAGAAACACAAACTGGCCTGTCCCTTGGCAGGAAGCAGAACCCTTCCATGTTGAAGGGAGCCACTGCCAGGTGTATTAGCTCCTGAAACTTTCCCTCTGGTTTCAGTCATTGGGAGAGCCCTCCAAATACTGCTGCCATCCATCCATCCTCGAGGTGCTGTCAAAATGAGCAGAGGGGAACATGCCTTCACCAGTTGTTGCAGGAGCTCTTCTGTGTAGAGTCAAAAGGAACTGTCTTTTCCTCAGCCAGGTTAAGATTACTCTTGAACACTGTTTTATTTAAGCAGAATTGTTCAGTCACAGGTGAGGATGTAATTTTGACCGGATGCCAGTTCCTCATAGCTAACACTGCAGCTTCTTTGGGAATTAAAGTATTTGTCCCATAGCTTCTGCAGGTTCATTAATCAGTGATGACTGTAAAGCTTGCCCTCTGCTCACTCACATACCTAAAAGACAACTCATTTCCCAGGTAAATGACTCTCAGTGCTCCGATTGTTTTGACTTGGGTTCTGGCTTTGCACTGACTTTCACACCAGCCATAGACCCATTTTTAAGCAGCCTCATTAGCATGTGGTGCTGGAAGTGGAATTTGGAGGTTTGGAATCCAGTTGAGGCTTCTTTTCTTGTTTGTACAATGAGTGATTTCAGTGCTTGTTCAGAGCTGCATAACTCCACTTTCTGAAGGTTAGCAGCCCAAGCCCTCACATCTTCTGAAGTGACTTGTCCTCTCAGGTGACTGAGGTAAGAAATTCAATGCAGCTGCCCTTTGTGAAGGGAGAAGCTTGAGAAAGTGTGAGTAGCAGCAGGTAGTTGAATGCCTCTTTTTATACCTTCAGTATGCAGGCAACTTAAAGGTGAGGCTATTGCTGGTCACACTCACCTGCCAGCAGCCCTGCAGGGCTTACCCAGCTGCAGTGACATCCAGAAACCAGGAGGAATACACGTGTAGCAGGGAGCTGTGAGTGAATGCTTCAGGCTGAAAATCACTGAGCAGTGACTGCCTGCTGCTGTCCCATTTGATGAGCCATGCTGGCCTTCGCTGTCACCAGTGCTGCAGCTGTACTGCTTGCATAGAATATGGTTGCATAGTGTATGAGGTGTCTGCAGTGGGTTTTAGCTTCCCAGGGCCTGTACTCTGTGTCAAGTTTCAAGCAGCCTCATCTGCACCCTGGATACGAGAGAAAACCAGCTTTCTTCCCACCAGTTGCCAAACTGCAACAGGAGTAAGCACTTAAATATCTCCAAACCAATAGATAATACAGACAAGGGGAAGGGATGGAAAGTAGGAACAAAACGAACCCTCTGCTATTAGTCACTTGTAAGTGAAGGTGATTTCAAGTAGGCCATACACTCCTTTGACAAAGGGGAGCGGGAGGAAAGGCGGATGGTTTACAAAAAGTGCCTCTTTCCTGTGCATGAAAGGAAGCATTCAATTGCCTTGTGGTGAAATGCTTTCGGTTCTTGACGGGTGGAGCAGGCTGTGGGGACACCTGCACCCAGACCCCTGGGGCTCACTGTGCACAAGTACAGAACGATAAGACACCTCCTGAGTGCAGAAGCCCTGGGCCCTGCCAAAAGCCCGTGTGAATGTCAGAGTCCATCTGTTTGACGTCACTCTGCATCTCACAGGGCGTGGGGAGGCTTTTTCCTGTGAGCCTCAGAGGGAGTCCAAATGGGAGTGAGGATTGAACGCAACCAGGACTGATGTCTGAGTGTTACCTATATGTCTAGGGTCTGAGAAGGGGTGGTGCTCCCAGAACCAAACCTAGCCATAATAGTGGTTTGTCCCTGCCATACCTGACAGCATGTGTATTAGGTTATTGCTCTCATTTGCTGCCGGAGGAGCCTCTATTGCCTGCTTAGAAGAATTCCCTGTAGCTGGGTACCAAATGCCTCTTCTTTCCATATGGTTGTCCAAACTGCTCCATGGATATCTTGTGGGAATATTTGCAAGCTGCAGCCATATTTCTTAATCAAGCTGTTATGTATCCACCCCGTACACGCTGCCTCCTGTAAGGTGGTTGTAGGAGGCAGGCATTGCTTGGTGGAGAGGAGGTCGGATTGACAAGGACTGTTGTTTTTTTCCTCCTCAGAATACTCTCTTACAACAACCTAACCAGGCTGGATGAGGGAAGCTTGGCAGACCTTGGGGGACTGCACGTGCTACGACTGAGCCACAATTCCATCAATCACATTGCAGAAGGTGCTTTCAAGGGACTCAAAAACCTGCGTGTCCTGTAAGTTGCTCTGTCAACTAACATATATCTTCCCTCCACAGTTCATGTTCTGCCAAGCTGGCCTGCTTTGCAGTTGCTTTGGGTGCCTGTGAGGCAGAATCTAGCCCAACTGAGCAAACCCCCCTGCGCTTTCAGACCTTCAGTTGACAGTGGCATTTCTCTTGCTGTATAAGTGAACTTCATTGAATTCATAGAAATGGACCATTTCTATGGTTGGGTTATTCTGTGCTCAGGAGGAATAGGGTATGATTCCTACCACTGACAGTGCAGTCTTTTCAACCAAGGGAGCAAGAAGCTGTTGCAGGTACCATGAGAGTAATCTTTCCGTCTTTCTTTCTCTTTAGTGCAAAATTAGGCTCACTTTGGTCATGAAATGTTCTGTGGATCTGATTTTATTGGTAGCCCCTGAACAACAAAGAAGTTGCCATGATATCAAAAAGAAAGTTTCGTGTGCCCTAATGCTGAATTGCCAGATGATCCATCCAGCGGTGGCTATGGCCATTGACTGGAGATTTTTAAAGTCACTGACACAATAATACCTGGAAAGGAGCTTGCTAGTTTGGATACCAGTTTCTAAGATACTAGGGCTGGTAGAGACTATTAGATCAGTCTGACCTCCTCTGGGACGGCAGCTGTAGAACTGTACTATTACACACAGTTAAACTCAACAGTAGGTTGAAGAACATCTGGGCTTGCCTTAGAAACATCAGAAGATGGAGAGTCCATTTCTAATAATTATCCATTCCTGCAGCTGTGTTGCCTCATTCCCCTTTATTTGTAGCTGCTGAGCTGATGGCTGCTGTCCTCCAGGGGCTGTGAGCTCAGCACCTTCACCTGGCATGCCTCGAAGTTCTCACAGTCTGTGTTACAGCACCATGCGCGCTCCCAGGCTGGTTGAGTTCAGCCTGATTCAATTCTTTCTTCAAAAGAGAAAAGAAACCCCAATATTTCTGTTCCTTTTCAGAAGCCCATTGTGGCCTGAGTGATTAAAAGGAAATGGGAACAGAGAGAACTCCCCTCTTTGCAGTATATTTTGCATCTTAGTCTTTCCTTTGTTGAAGTTCAGAGTGAAGGAAGTGACTGGAAAGTGAGTTTGGGTTTTGTTTGCTTTTTATTCCCCCCACCCCCTTTCTTAAACTGAAGCCAAAGCCTTTCAGGCACTGAGCATTCAGAAAGAGACCTCTCTGAGGCAGCTGTCAAGACCGGAACTAAAGGTTTCCAAAGAAAAATGGAGGGGAAGAGGAGCTGGTAGTTCTCTTTGCTCTGCAGTGGATGTGGAGCCTCTTTCATGTCTAGGGCAGAGGGGGGAGGCAGAGAGGAGGGAGTGTGTGAGGGAGCTCTAATTTAATAAAGAGAAAGGCCTATTGGGTCCCGCACCTGGTGAAAAAGACCCGAGCATGCTTTAATTATGGGCTATTGTTGGGGAGCCTTTGGTGGGTGCGAAACTGCTGAAATGTGGAGCTATTCAGATAGAGGTCAGGCCCGGAGACCTCGCAGCACAATGATTAACAAGGCTTCGAGCATTCAAGCTCAGCCAGCCAGAAAGAATAGGAAATTGGCAACAGGGTCTGGGAGAGGAGTTTGAATACAAAGAGAACCAGGCCAAAATACCCCACTCCTTTTTTCTCTTCTATTTTCACTCATTTGTTAAAAAGGTTTTTATTCCTCCTTTCGAATACTAAACCTTTGAGTTGCCTCTGGATGAACAAGCAATCCCATTTTCTTTTCCTTTCTCAAGAAAAGACAATGTGTGGCAGTCAATTAATAAAAGTGTGTGTCAGGGAGCTTCTACAGCCTGTTCCCACTTGTCTGTTTCTGCCATGGGAAAGGGTTTGTTGGCCCAAAGACCAGTAGCCTGTGGTGGAACTGAAGAGGAGAAAAGTCTGAGAAGGGATTTGCCCCTGTAAAACAAACAGAGCAGCAGTCATTGGCTTGACAACCACAGGGAAATGCAGAAACTTAGCTCCAGGAAGATGCATTTGCTTCTGCCCTGCTCAGATGGTGCTGAAAATGTCAGCACATCAAAGAGTCTCTCCTGGACTTGTCTCTTAGGACACCACAGCATTATGTGCACCCACACCCCATGGAAGTGTTTTTTATCCTTTCCTTTAACACAGAGCAACCCACAGATCACCCTGACATCCACAACGGGAGCAGGATTCCCCAGGGACATGAGAGTAAGGTCTCTTGCTGAAGCCAGCTGAGATGCAGGAATTGTGGCTTTTGGCCATCTCCTTTCACATCTTTAGTTCTCACACCAAAGCTGGGAAACAAGCAGAGTCTGCAGTAGCTTAGGTACCGAGAGCAGGGATCTGAGCCCCATCTCTGCCAGTGCTGAAACTGGGGGAGTTATTGTGTTCCTGTTCTCCTGTGGGCTACTGTGTGTTGGTGCTGCGCAGCCCAGAAGCTGCTCTGTGATGCCCATGTCTGGCATGGTGCAAAATGCAGGGGGCTTGTTTCTTCTTTTTTGATCTCATTTTAAACTGGAAACATTCTGATAATGATCTTCAGAAAGTGCCAAAGGAGTAGCTGAGGGTTCAGGGGGTTATCTGGGTGGTGAAGTTTACTTTTATTGTGGGATTTTCAATCCAAGTGATGTAACAAAACCAACAAAGCCTATTTATTTTTTCTTCCTTTCTTTGTGCTTCACACTAGAAATGATGAATTTCTGTCTGTGTTGCTGGGTGTTCATTGCTTGCTGGAATTAAAGCTGGGAGGGAAGGATTTTTAAACAGACTGTTTAAACAGCTTTTGTGGATCTCTGTGTTTGTTCTGGGTGCTTGTTTTTCTTCAGATCTCTTTGACTTGTGTAATTGATGGTCAATTTGAAAGCCAAAAGAAGCTAATTCTGAAAAAGGAATTCCTACTCTTTCTTTTTTGTTTAAAGTAGTTATAGAGAGGGTTAGATTCCTGGGGAGGTGATGGTGCTTTCCCTTGTTGAGCTTTCAAGTTCATTGCCAGAAAAAAATGCAGCTTCATACAGAAAATACATCAAATCTTCCTCTATAGGCCAATACATTGGAATAGCCAAAATTATCTCAATTCATTATAGTAATATTTAAATACAACTGTTTCTTTCAATTTAGTTTTGGGACTTTATGAATTCTTTCCTCCTTCTGTTTGAGTGCACAGAATCAGGAAAGGACTGAACACTATTTGTTAACAAGCAGCTAGGTGCCACTGCTGCTGTCTCAGAAACAGGGTTTTAGCCAGGAAAAAGCCAGAACTCTCTTTGGAATGCACCGTCTCAGCATGGGTCAGTGCAGGACAAGTGGTTAGTGCTGCTTTGCTGCAAGACTCTTGCTTTTTCTGGTAACTGTCAAGAGAAAAAGAGAAGCGCTTTGTTATAGCATTCTCAAGCTTTCTTCCATTTGTTCTAGCTGATGAGCCTAGGACTGAGGCACTGATGATGAGCTCTCTCTTGTCCTCTCCCCAGGGAACTGGACCACAACGACATCTCGGGCACAATAGAAGATACCAACGGAGCCTTTACAGGCCTAGAAAACCTGAGCAAGCTGTGAGTATCCCTGGGTTTGAGGTTGTGCAAAGCAATAGTGTTGTGTGGGGGTCTCTCCCCTCCGATGAAGCCCTTGTCCCTTTGGAACAAGATAAAAACCATCAGAAACTCTGAGCTGTAGCAGTTCTGCAGGCTTGCTGCAAGAGTGCAGATGTGGTTATCAAGCACTTGTGTTTCCAACCAGATATGAAGCCATTATAGTCCTTTTAAAGCAGTGAACAGCCAGTCCCACATACTATAGTTCAGAGACACAGGAGAGAGAATCTTGTTTTCATCTGTAAGACTCAGCACAACTGTTCCTTCTAAAACTAAACAGCAACAGAAAAGACCCCTCACAGTCTTCAGCGACGCACTGATTGATGCAGCAAGTAACAATAAACAGAAGAGAAAAATCACCCCACTTCCTGTTACAACAGAGGATTGAAACAGGATTTGTTTCTGTGGGATACTCTGAGAGTGATCTTTTGGGCTTGCTTCCATGTGCAGCAACAATAAAAGGCACCATGTGCTACAGGCTCTTAAAGAGATAAAAAGAAACCTAAGGCAAGCATGCGCCTTGCAAATGTTTATAGCTCGCTTGGCCTTCGCAAGTATTTTCACATTGCTCTGTACTTGTTCGTGTTCCATTTGAAATCAGCTCTATAAATCAGCCCTGTCAGAGAAGTGTCTGATGGCTTGTGACAAATCAAGAGTCTCTAATCATTACCTCTTGCTTTTGTTTAAGTTCTCAGCACCCCCCCATCACGCTGTCTCTGATGCTGAGATGGCACAGCCAGAGGTGCAGTAAAAGCACCTCGATGGATAGCAGATGGCTAGAATGAATCCTGGCAGGCGGTATATTGTCATGCTCTCATTAGAGACTCCTGGGGGAGTGGGAAGAGCCAGGGCAGGATTCGTGGGGAATTTGGAGTCACAGACATAGTTGGCATTTGATCATTACTGAGGGGAGTCCCAGGATCCAAGGAGAGGGGAGCTAAGTTGTAGTTGCAAGTGAGGCAGAAGGCAGAGGACTTTGGGCATGGAGAATCAGACAAGGAAGTAAAAGAATTGTGGGAGAGCAAGAGGCCAGTAGGAATTGCTGTGCATGTGGGGTTGGGAAATCTTCCCACGAGTTGCTGGAAGAAAGGCAGAGGAGCAGATGTGTTGGGTAGGAGAGTCCTTGGCTGCTGTTGCTGAGCTTTCTGGTTTGAAGAAGGCAGTGAAGCCATGTGAGCAGCTAGAAGGGTAGTGGGAGCACAGGCTCCCAGAGGGATTTACAGGCTATGAAATTGTGAATCTGTAGTGCTGCTTTGGCAAGGAAAGAAGGTAGAGGAAAGGAGCAGATAGAGCTCTTCTAGTGGGACATGCACTGTAGGGTTTCAATGTGGCCACTGACATGTGAGCAAAAGTGGCGGTCGCAAGTCATTGAGATGTGTTAGAAATGCTGGTGCAGATAATAGAGGAGAGGTGAAAAAGCCAGAGGAGAGAGCACTGGGGGAAAGAGTTCAGCAAAAGGATTGACTCAGCAACCAGGAGCACTGAGCACTGATGAGCTGTTGCGGGGGTCAGGCAGGGGCCAGGAGGTACTGCAGGGAGGGGGGGTAGGAAGGAAAGGAGCAGAGGCAGCCGTGGGGCTGTGCAGGTTGTGTGCTTGGAGCTCTGGGCAGAAGCGGGAGCTCCCCTGTGAAATAGCCATGGCCTGATGTGATGTTTGTCATCTGGAACAAGGGACCGCTCCAGAGAGGGCAGATTTTGTCTGCTGGTAGCAAAGGATGCACTAAGGGCTTGCTCAAGTCTAAAGAAGTTGGGTTTGCATCTTCAGTCATGTTTCCTCTGTCCTTCATTGAACATACACAGTCAGTTCTGAGTCTGGCTGTGCACAGGGAAGGACATGGTTTGGGGGGGGGATTGCTGCAGACTTCATAGCTTGGAAGAGTGTGTGGATCAGGTTGGTCCTGAGCAGGCAGGAGTGAATCCTAAAATAGTTAGGGCTGGAAAGGACCTTAAGATCATTTAGTTGGTTTGATTATCTAACAGAGCAAACCTGCTGTAGCACAGCCAGGGTGTAAGGCTAGAAAAACCCTTAGAATATGCGATTACTTCACTGTATTTCTTGAGGTGTTTTGGGGACACTTGGGAGTGGTCACTTTTAAAGGGATCTGCTCAGGTCTGTTTTAGCTCATCTGCATGTAAATCCCAACCTAAGGCTGAAGTGAGTATCCTTGCTGGTAAATAAAATATCAGCCTTTACAGCAGACATTTCACTGTGATTTAGGGCCCTTGTTTAAACCCTCAACCACCTTTAAATGCATTAGCATAGAGAAAATAAATGGGCACTTCAGAGGAGACCTTCCAATGAATTAATAATCACCTCAGCTCTGTGGAGATTGCCTTAAAAGCTGTTCCCCTTTGATGTGGCACAGATTAGCCTCTGAAAGGATTTAGGGCAGAGGGGGCTGTTGGCTGAAATGAAGGTGTTAAGCTGAGAGATGGGGAGGCCAGTCACTTCAGCCTTCCCTGCATTGTGTATGAAGCTCCCCGGCATGGAGAGCACGGCTAAATTAAAATGTTGCTTCAAGGAAGAGGGAGTGGAGAGGCACCGAAGCAGAAAAAGCAGCAGTGGAATCACCAGGGAAGGACAGGTTCCCTAAATGCTTCAAGCTGCTAACTGTAACCAGTTTGTTAATGGCTCACTCAGTGCTTCAGCTCTTCCTGCAGGTGCAAAACTGGCTGGAGGAGAAAATGCTGCTTTCTAATGAACTGCTGCGTGCCTAGCGTGTAATTACACTTACACAGTCACTGGGAGAGCAGGCTTGTGCCCTGCTCTGCCCACAGCAGAGGAGCGTTCTGGGCTGCAGCAGGCTAATTGTGGAGCTGCATACTGCTGCCTTTGCATTCCAGCCTGACACAGCCCTTTGAAGGGGGCCACTGGGTTCAAACCATTCCAGAGTGGGAGAAGTGGTTCATTGAAATTTGAAAGGCATCATGATTTTAATGAGTTTGCTGGGGTATGGCTTTGTTAATAGTGTGTTACGTATTTCTCATGTAAAGAGGCATCTGATTGTATGCACCTCGTATGCAAGTGGTATATACATTGTGTAGTCACATCCCCAGCCATCCTGCTTATCTCTGCATGGATAAATGGACAGATATAATCAGTATCCCTGATTTTCAAAATCAGGAATCCACCATAAACAAGAAATCCCCAGTTACCAAGCCCAAGCTCAGCATGACACCCTCATTTAGAAATATGGCCCAGAAATTAGTGTGTATGGGTGCAAGCACCACCAGTGTTCACATATAGTAAATTATTTAGTGTATTAATCATTTTAAAGGATATTTGAAAGCCTTCATTAATACAACATCCTTTTTTTCCAAATGATGGTGCACACATCCTTTTGGTGCTTAGGGTATTTCATCTGAACCAAAAAGCTCCACACTCTGATGCAGTAAATAGGACTCTGCCTATCGGAAAAATCTTCAAGTGTGTCTCACTACAGAGGCTGGGACATGGCTTTGGCTGAAGCCAAAGCTTTTGGTTGTGTTTTGCTCTAGATGTACAAGATTAGTGATTCTGGGGCTACAGACCTTTTGTGTGGAGCTAGGAGTTTTCTGCCTACTCAGGCATTAGGGTGGTGGCTCATCTGATGATACCACCATCAGTGTGATTGGTTTTGTGAAGACCTGCTCAGGGTCATAGTGATGCCCAGTGGCAGGCACCCAAATGCCCTCCAAAGGCAACACGCTGGAAGGACGGACTGAAACTGTCCCAGCCCTCACTGTCCTATGGTGTGATAAGCTCCTAGTTTTCCTTCCTACCCATTGTGGCTCCACTGCTTCATCCACACAGAATTTGGGCTTTCTGGGTGCCATTGTTGAGACACCTAATTACCCTGACATTGGAAGGGTGCTTTGTGGAAAGCCTCAACAAGCTCCTGCAAATGTATTTGCTCATGTAACAGCTGCACATACTTCATCTTGTATCCCAGGCAGTAGCAAGCTGTGGGGCCATCATAGTTTTAGTGCCTGTTAGGGTTGCAGATATAGGTTGCGCTCTATATCGAAGGAAAAGTTTTGAAGGAAAACTCAAATGCAGCACCGGATGTGCAGGTGTTAACCTGAGGTGTTAACTGGACACCACGTGGATGATAAAAGATGCAGCTGAAAGATAAACCATAGAGAAAAAGCATGTCCTGATTAGTGACATTGGTTGATGCTTTATTAAAGCAGGTGAGGACATTGTCCATTTCGCATGGGCCCTGCCCTTGGCCGATCACCACTGGTCAGTATTTATAGAGAGCTGTTACTCTGCAGATAGCAGCTGGCCTGTGATGGATCCAGCTGGCTCTTGCCTGCTGATAAGTCCCCCTCGTGCTGCTGCGTATCACTGTGCTGATTCAGGGGAATGCTCCCTGGTCACAGATGCAAGCAAGCACGCTCCTCAGCTCTGTACAGTAACTTTTGTCTTCTTCCTTTTGCCCCACTTGCCTATTATTTATTATATTACTGTATATGTCATTGTGTATATTGTATTATCACGTTAGATCTAGGGAAGAAGTTCTTTACTGTGAGGGTGGTGAGGCATTGCACCAGGTTGCCCAAAGTGGTAAATGCTCCATCCCTGGCAGTGTTCAAGGCCAGTTTGGACAGAGCCTTGGGTGACATGGTCTAGTGTGAGGTGTCCCTGTCCATGGCAGGGGGCTGGACCTTGATGATCTTGAGGTCCTTTCCAACCCAAACCATTCTGTGATTCTGTTACTCTGGTATTGTATTTATAATAAGCCAAGGAAGGAAGTCAGCAGTCACTCCAGTGAGCTGCTGTGTAAACATGCAGCCAAGAGCCAGCCCTCAGCCCTGTGTGTGATGTCCGCTCAGGCCAAGCAGCAGTGAATAAATTACCACTCTTTTACTATCTGGGAAGAAGTCAGAAACGAAAAGTGTTGCAGGGAGAGACCAAAATCTTGTTAAACTGTCATTGCACTTAATCCTGTCCGCAGCCAGCCTCCAAAGAATAGAGGGGACCTTCTGTTACTCAGCAAGCTGGTTTCCAAGCACTGGAGCAAGCCTGCCTTTTTACATGATCCGGCACATTCCCTTTTGTGCTGTCATCACTATTAAATTCAAATAGAGATAAAAGGGTTTAATTTCAGGAGTGGGAAAGCGAGTGTACTTCAGTCCTCTTAATCTCCACACAGTTCAGATTTCCCAGGACTTAACACTGAGCGCGTATATCAGATAAAGCCCCACTAATTGTGTTCCTTCTTTTTTTCTGCCCCCCCCCCCCCATTTTCTTTCTGTTTATCTGGCACTGGATGTTTGGAAACTGCAGAACTCTGTTTGGAAACAAGATCAAGTCCGTGGCCAAGAAAGCGTTCTCAGGGTTGGAGGCCCTGGAGCACCTGTGAGTAACTCACCATGCTGCGGAGCTTGGGAAAGGGGGGTCTGCCAAGGGGAGCTGCTTGAGAGATCTGCTAGCAATTTAATAGTGTCTTTGTAAACTGAGAAGCCAGTCCATTTGTGGGGGCCACCTGCTTCCTTCTCGTTATAAGTCCGCCTCAACTTTGGCCTTTTTTTGTGCCAGGAACAAAGTTACAGAACATATGGCAGATCTGCGTGCTCTTAATTTTGTGATTTGTTCCTGGATAAACATCCCCCTGACTTGCGCATTGGAGGCTGTTAGCAGTGAAACCACTCTATTGCAGATGTAGCCCTCTTCTCCCTTGCCCCAACTTCCTCCTGACCCTGGGCTCTCTGCAGTGACACATCTTGCACATGATTGCTTGTGGCGCAGGCACCAAAGGTTCCCATTCAGCACAACTGTGATTTGCAAGAAGTACCTTTTGGCTGCCAGGACGTCAGTTCATCAAGGCTGATGAATTCAGCAGTGGTTCATGGATAATCTCCTTTCTGAATGAACCCAAGTTAAAGTATATGTGATATTGCTCGAGATGTTTTATTGGCTGTTGATGGTATGAAATGTGATGACCGTTGAGAGCATACTCTGAAGGGTTAGGGCTGCCTGGCTTAGGGGGTACATTCCCAGATAAAGGTTCCCTTGCTTTAATACCCTACAGAGATTTCCTCTGCAAGTAATGCTTGTCTGTCCTGCACTTGAGCCCTAAATCTGACCCTGTCCTTTTTCAGAAGACAAGTGAGTTTTTCAGTCAGCAGTGGTTATGAGGGAAGCCTTTAGGAGCACCTTCTTTTGGAAACATTGCAGTGGTTTTCAGACACAGCAGAAATATCACTTTCAAATAACTTCTCAGATGCCGTTTGGGGCAAGTATTTGCTTTCTTTATGTTTGCTGAAGGTCTAGCCTGGGATACGACATTCCTGACTATCTTTGGTTAGTGAGGGCTCTGAGGAATTTCTGAGCTATGGATGGTGGAGGTAGCTGAGACTGAGGAAGTGTAGTGAGAAGATGGGGTATGGAAAGATTTAGTGATTCATTCCTGTCATTTTTGTTGGTTGTCTATTGTTCAGCAATACTCAACATTAAAGTGTTTTGTGGAAAACCATTTCTATGAGCTGCAAGTGCATATGGCCTTAGCAGAGAGCTGCTAAATTACTTGGTGCCGGAGTCATTGCTTAAATCTGGAGAGCCTTTGCTACAGGCATAGCACCCCTTTTGTTCACATTGCCTTTGGTTGTGTTGTGCAGGAACCTCGGGGATAATGCCATCCGCTCCATTCAAGCAGATGCCTTTGCCAAGATGAAGAGCCTGCGGCAGCTGTGAGTAACTGCACTGTGCACACCATTAACATGCAGGGATCCTTCTTGCCCTGGATGCGAGAGGTAGCACGTTGTTTCCAATGGGGAGTTAGCCACTTTGCAGGGTGTTTTTACACAAGTAGATAGATGCCACGGGAACATCTTGCATGTAATAGTGAGTGAAGTTAGATCATTGGACTGGTTCTTCCAGCACGTTTGCGTCTCTGCAATTATTCATCTCCTCTCAGGAAGTCCAGCCCTGGTCCCGTTGGCCGTCTCTTCTCACACTGCCACTGATTTATTGCCCAGTGGCCCCTCTGCTCCTTTGCTGTATCTGTGTTTAGGATTCACAGACAGCACTGACATTTTGGTGATAAGCACCATTTAAAGTGGGTGCACTTGTCATCCAGCCTTCTGGTGTAAAAATACGTATGTGGTATCAGACCTGCTGCTTGTGCTCCAGGCCAGGGCTTTTCTCTTCTTCTGCATAAATATTTAATCCACTGTCAGTGCTTTGCTACGCTCTGGAGTAGTGCAGTGGCTATGGAACAAGAAATCACTGATTTGGTGTTTGGGCAGGTTCAGAATCTTCTTCCCAATGTTGGAAAAGGGAATCTGATCTTCGCCGTTAGCAGCAACATTTAATACCAGTGACTCAGGAATGAATAAGACAAACATTGTGTGTCCAGTGTTTGTTTAACCACCTTATCTTCAAGAGCAGTGGCTCTTGAAGCAAAATTGAGGTGAAAGATTAATCTTATTAGAGAAGAGCTTGTGGGATCTCACATATTGTGAAGGAACCTTTATTCCATGAAGAGGGTGTCAGATAGGGGCATATACATGCAGAATGCATTGTAGTGGTGACTTAAATACTAAGGGTCTCTCTGACCTTTCCCAGCTAGGAACAGTGTTTGTGCCATCATGTGTATTAGGACCTGGACACCTTTGTGGAAGAGCAAAGGGAACAACTTTGGAGAACGTTCGTGTGCTCCCTCATTCCGTCCCTCTCCAGTCCATTTCTTTCCTTTCCCCTTTCCTGGCTAGTTTCAGTCTGCAGGATTTCCTGAGGTTATCAGATAGACAAATCGGACACTCAGATCTTAACAACATGGTGCTAGGATTCTCCTGTGCTCTTAATATCCTGCTGTGTTCGGTATGACTGTTCAGTAACTAAGTCCTGAATTCAGTCCTCATCAAAGATGCTCAAACCACAAAGGTGGAGAAGGAGCATGAGTGGTAATTAGATACAAGAAGTGGGAGCAGTGCTGTTGACTTATGCCTCTGCTGCATGTCTCCTTTGTGGGTGACCTGCCTTAGTTTCTCTCGCTTCAGCCAGGGCTAGCATTGCTCATCTCTTCCTGGGGATCACTCTGGAAATTGGTTAATATATATAAGGCACTAGGGAGTGTCACTGGAGAGCAGGAATGGGATGCTCCATGCAGAGATGAAATGCTGTCTAAATGTGGTGTTCATTTAACATCATTAATGCCTCGAGGACAACCCTCCAGTCCTTTTCTTCCTTCCACCCATGCTGGGAGGGGAGGGAAGGAATGTGTCTAACATGGAAGGGCTGTGAGCTTTCTCTGTGCAGGACTCACAGCAGGCTTTTGTGTTGGTTCTGTTCCCCCCTGCAGCCACATAAACAGCGACAGCTTCCTCTGCGATTGCCAGCTGAAATGGTTTCCCCAGTGGTTAGTGGAGAAGGAGCTGCAGTCCTTTGTGGTGGCCACCTGCGCCCATCCCGAGTCACTGAAAAGCAAGAGCATTTTTGCCATCCTGCCAGAAAGTTTTGTGTGTGGTAAGTGCTGCCTCTTCTGAGGTTGTACCAGGGGTAGGACTCGCTTGGGAAGCATTTTCTTTGCCTACTGGTGTGTTATTCCGAGAGGGATTCTGTTTTGGTTTGTTATTCCCTGGGATCAAAGCAAGCCCAAGCCTGCACTTTAGAAATTTGTCATTGGCTACAGTTTATTTCCCACCAAAACCACAGAGCCCATTGCTTGCATCAGGGTATTCCTTACAGTGCTCCCGGAGTATCCAATCAAAAGGGACTAATGCTTATTCCAGTTCCAGATGGGGCTGCACAGAGATTTCCCTTGGTATGATACTACCAAGAGTGCAGCTCTAACTCCTGCACTCTGCAGTGTTCTGAGCTGCTTCTTTGGCTTTGTGTTTCACACTCGTATTTTCTCCTTGTTGGAAATAACAAAGCGTTAGAAAAAGTGGAGGAGAATCTCTCCATCATAGCTCCTTTTTGGACCAGTGAAGCATTAACATGATCCTAACAGCTGACATTATAATCTTTTCTCCTGTGATTGGTTTTAATTCTAACTAGCACCTACTGCTGTTCTCCCACCCAAACACTGCAGTTGACTCTGCACCTGAGCTGTGGTTGCAAAGCAGCTTTACTTAATACTGAGCACACACAAACCTCTGCTTCCTCTCTCATAAAGAAATGTAGGTGATCAGAGGAGGCCACATTCAGCTTTTGGGGAATATAAAGGCCAGGTTTGGTGAGCCGTACCCTATGCTGTGGAGCCAACCAGTGTGGATCCTGGGTGGAGCTGCACATGGCTGTTTGATGAAGGAAAACTGAGCCTTTGAAAACAGTTTAACCAAGTGGAATGCATGACTGGAACTGAACATGGAGCAGAAGCTTTGTTCCAGGTGTTGTCCCGTATCCCTCTTGATCCCAGAGTGGCAGGGCTCTGCCTAGGTGGCCTCTGTCTGAGTATGTCTGGGAGGCTCGTGGTGTTCATCTGGAAGAAGAGATCATGAAGGCTCCATCGCCACAGCAACGTCACAAAGCAAAGACAGCTTTGCTTCTCCAGTGCCTGCCAAGTCCTCCAGACACTAGTACTCCTGCTTCCAGAGGCCTGGCTGCTTAATTAAGCTTTAGTCAAATATTAAATTACACCATTTGTAGAAACCTAATAAATGAATCTGCTTGGAACCCTGCTAAAACCAACACTCTTCAGGGCAGAGACAGTGTGCAAAGCTTTCCACCCCAGATGGGTGACAGGCAAATACAGCTGCTTCTGCTCTGACAATGTGTGCTGATTGGAATCACAGAGTCGTTTGGGTTGGAGGACACCTTTAAGATCATTGAGTCCAACCATTAACCCAACACTGCCAAGTCCACCACTAAACCCTGTCCCTGAGTGCTACATCTGCCTGTCTTTTAAGTACCCCAGGGATGGTGACTGCACCAGAGCATCCTATTCCAATGCTTGACAATGCTCTTTTCTTTCAGATGACTTCCCCAAGCCACAGATCATCATCCAGCCTGAGACAACAGTGGCTGTCCTTGGGAAGGACATCCGATTCACTTGCTCGGCTGCCAGCAGCAGCAGCTCCCCCATGATGTTTGCATGGAAGAAAGACAACGAGATGCTGTACAATGCTGAGATCGAGAACTTCGCCCATGTGCGGGCAAAGGATGGTGAGGTGATGGAGTACACCACCATTCTGCACCTCCGCCACGTCACCTTTGCCCACGAGGGACGTTACCAATGTATCATCACCAACCACTTTGGCTCTACCTACTCCAACAAGGCCCGACTCACTGTTAATGGTGAGTAGAAGATGCTTTCTCATTGCTTTCCTCAGTCTGAACTGGTACAGTTCTCTGGCACCCACTTTTGGACTCCTGAGGGCCCAATCCTGATGGTGAGAAGCTCTTAACCCCTTCACACAGCTGCTTGCATCTCAGTGGATGCTGAAAAGTGCCATGTGAGGAGCAGATGCCAGGCTTGTGATGGCTGCCATCCAGCCAAGCACTTCAGCGGATTCTTAATGGCTTTAGCTGCTTCTCTTTGGCTGTTCTGATAGAGTCTTTGCCTAGTGAAATGGCAAAAAAAAAATACAAGAGGGTACAAAGGAGGACTGTAGTGATTGAAAGGTCTTTGTGGGAGAGATGATGGGGTTTCTTTCCTGGTTAATGGCAGAAGAAAATTAGCTTTGATCTAAGCTCTTAATGCCCTGGGGCGGGGGTGGTCTTGGCCACTGCAGACAGGTATGCACTGAAGTCCCCAGCACGCAGTAAAACCAGCTCTTGCCCATGGGCAATTATTATGCCCAAGAAGGACAACTGTTGCCCAGAAGCTGGTGTTTTCCGCATGGAATTGCTCATCCCTTTGTCCTGTTTGTCTCCATCAGTGCTGCCCTCATTTATCAAAACTCCCCACGACATCACGAGCCGCACGGGGACCACGGCCCGGCTGGAGTGTGCAGCTGAAGGACACCCCACACCACAGATTGCCTGGCAGAAGGACGGGGGCACGGACTTCCCCGCGGCCCGTGAGCGGCGCATGCACGTCATGCCTGATGATGATGTCTTCTTCATCACGGATGTGAAGATAGAAGACATGGGTGTCTACAGCTGCACAGCACAGAACTCTGCAGGCTCTGTGCTTGCCAATGCCACCCTCACTGTACTGGGTGAGTTTGTGCTCCAGGAGACCCAAGTGGTGTGGAAGTGGGAACTGGGAAGGGATTGATGTTCATCCTCTTCAGCAGTTGCACATAAAGAGGCAGTGCTCTGCATTGAATCGTAGAATGGTTTGGGTTGGAAAGGACCTTAAAATCATCAAATTCCAACCCCCTGTCAGGGACACCTCACACTAGACCGTGTTGCCCAAGGCTCTGTCCAACCTGGCCTTGAACACTTCCAGCAATGGGGCATTTACCACTTCTTTGGGCAACCTATTCCAGTGCCTCACCACCCTCATAGTAAAGAACTTCTTTCTTATATCTAACTTGAACATCCCTTGCTTAAGTTTGGCTATGTTTTGTTCTTTTATGTTGTAGTTAACTAATGAAAAATGCCTAACCCCAGCGGGTGATGGGAAGGCTTTGGTGGTGATTGGTAGCTATGCTGTGGTTTACAGTTGCCATGCTCCTGGGCCCTGGCTGCACATGTGTTGCTTTGTATTTGTCTGCAGGAGCATCTGTTAGGTTCAGTACCGCTAAAAGAAACCTGTTGTTACACTGTGCCCATGCATTAACGCCTGTGTTTATTCTCCTACAGAGACACCATCGTTGATTCACCCACTGGAAGACCATGTGGTGTCTGTAGGTGAGACTGTGGCTCTTCAGTGCAAAGCCACAGGGAGCCCACCTCCCCGCATTACCTGGCTGAAAGGTGACCAGCCCTTGGTTGTGACAGAAAGGCATCACTTCACCTCTGGCAACCAGCTGCTGATTGTGAGGAATGTTGTTCTGGAAGATGCTGGGAAGTATACGTGTGAGATGTCCAACACACTGGGGACCGAGCGTGCTCACAGCCATGTGAGCATCCTACAGTCTCTAGGCTGTAGGAAGGACCGTACCACTGTGGGGATCATCACCATTGCCGTTGTGTGCAGCATCGTGCTGACGTCTCTGGTGTGGGTCTGCATCATCTACCAAACCAGGAAGAAGAGTGAAGAATACAGTGTCACCAACACAGGTACCTCTAGTTTCCTGTTAACGCTTCCTCTATAACCTTTTGTGCTGTCTGGTTGACAGCTGAGGCTGGATCAGGTAGCTGTGCAGTCACACTGGGAAAACAGTTGGCTTATCTTGGTGGTTCTGTTGGCTCAGGAAGCCGGAACCAGATTCCACTTGCTGTTGAAGCATGTTCAGAGCTGCGTTTCTGCCCTTGGCTTGCTCTTCAGAAAGAACTGTTCCACTTGGCAGTGGTTTCAGCCATTGCTTTGCTACATTGGTTTTTCCATGACCATAAATGATAACTCTTGAGACAGTCTGGATTATGCCCATGATGCTGGGAACCTGCCTGTCTTCTTGGGAATCTGCAGTTTCAAAGACTTTGTATTCAAAACGTGAAAAATAGAGACTTTGAAGCTGGAATCCCTTTTTCCATGCTGCCTGGAGGAGCTGTTGTAGCCCTGCTGATGAGAGGTATCCCTCTTGTTTTATTGCTTCCTCCTGATAATTCAGAGGGGATAATTTGGTGCTGACATAGGTGTTGCAGTGAGAATAAACTCCTGCCCTCAATGAGAGGCAGCCTCTGAACAGACAAATGGAAGAACCAATAGTTCCTGAAAAGTTAGAGCTTCATACCTGGCACCATTGAGTTTCACTTGAGAAACTGAAATTGCCTGGTACAAAATGGAGATAGCAAGGATAGCCAAGGGGCTCAGCCTTACGTGCCTGCTTAAGTGAATCAAAGTGTTCTCCACAAGTCTTTTACTCACGACTTTGGGAAGCAGAGGGCTTGAGTCGCACAAGGTACTCCGAAATTCAAGGTAAAAAGGAATGATTTACTTGTTCTGAAGAGATAGTTCCACCTTCACCCACTTTGTACTGGCCATGCCAAATGCAAACACTCAGAATGGCTTTATCAGCACTGTTAAGCTTTGAAAAACCAGGAGTGGGGCTTCTGAGGGCAGGGGAGTATTTTAGGCAGTTTGGTTTCCATTGCATCTAGAGAGAATGCCAGTTACACATCTGGTCCCAGCTCCCTCTCTAAGATGTGATTTTTCATGCCTTTGAAAACAGAAGCCTTTACCTCTTAGTGGGAACTGATATTTCTGTGCTCCCATTGCTCTAGATGAGACAATTGTGCCTCCTGATGTGCCAAGCTACTTGTCTTCACAAGGGACTCTTTCTGACCGGCAGGAAGCGGTCATCAGAGTCGAGAACCAACAGCCCAACGGGCACATCGACAGCAATGGTGAGAACCGCTTCCATTGTTCCTTCTGAAACATCTGAACTTGAGGGGAGGAGGTAGAAATCACAGTGCAGAGTACTTCAGTGCTCGTTAGGGGTTACCTGAGAGCTGCAGGATGCGGTTCTTCAGCTACTGCGTTAATGCAGAGTGAGGATGTGTCTCTCACAGCACAAAGCTGTGCTCTCCCGGTAATAACAGTGTTCCTGCAAGCAGGCAGCTTCAGAAACTGCTGGCTCAGGCCCTAAGGACTTATTGTTTTGCTAATTTTGGATTAGCTTTTTGGCACCAGTTACTCCTAGTTAAGCTCTACTAGAAAATATATTAGCATTGCCTGGCCCTGCCTTCAGGCTTAGAAATTAAATGTTGGGGTTTTACAGCAGTTAAAGGCAGCATGTTGGGAAGGAGCAGCTCAATGTTCCGACACAGATTCTCCTCAGCTTAAACAATAGCTTAAAATTATCTCTGGTGATGTTTTTCCCCCCTTTCACAGCTTTTACAGTAGAAATAAGACATAACAGAGTCATTTCACTGAGCAGATGGTTGTAATCTTTAGCCAGATGGTTCATTTGTTACAGGTATGTGTCAGACTGATGCTGGAAGGTGTCCAGACGTTGAAGCTCCCGCTGTAGGTTGCAGACAGCCAAAGCTGTGTATCAGCTATAGTAAAGACACTTGGAAAACCGAAGATGTGGCTGATGGAATACTTGTTCCAGATAAGACAGGTACAAACCCCATTATCTGGAAAGGTGGTTGGTGTTTGTACAGATCAGAAAGCCCTCTGAGCCAGACGGCATCAAGAGATTGTTCCCTTCAGAGAAAAAGGCTCAGAATGATTCTCAGGTGTGAGCACAGTGAATTTACTTTCTCCTGCTCTCTTTGATCCCGTGTGGAGCTTGGGAGCTGGAAGTGGAGGAACTGTCAGAAAGCAGCAGTCTGAAGCTCACAGTCACCGTTCCTTGCAGCTGGCTGATGGGTGTTTTGAGTTGAGCCATTCCTAAAATGCGAGAGCCCTTTCAAGCTGAAGGTGTTAGAATGTTTTGTGCTGTCTGAAGGGGCTGTCAGCTCCAGAGCTCAGCTTTGGCTTCTCATTTGCAAAACTGCAAGGTTATTTTGGGCACTACACCTGCCTCTGCTCTTTGCCAGTTTCTTGGGTGTTACGCTTGCGCTGTTCTATTTGTGGCTGTGTGTTCTGTTCTCATGCTGTATTGTAATAACCCCAGGGACACAGCCAGTGCAACACCTTTTCTCTCCACGAGAAACTAAAGTTTAATAATGGAAAGTTGTGGAGCGCACTGAGGAAATTAACTTTCAAGATAGAAACTGCTTCCTGGTTTGAGTTCTGTTTGCCTGCTAATGCCACTGACAGCAATAGCATACCTTAGGATAACTGTGTGAGCTGACAGCGATTGCTGTAAAGCAGCACCATAAAACTAAGAAAGGTAACTGTGTTTTAAAGCAGGTACAGGGAAGTTCCACTTTTGTCTCTACCCTGACTAGGTCTGGAAAAGGAAATAAATACATAAAGGAAATCAAAACATAAATACAAAACTTTATTTTAAAGAAAGTCACAAATATTTTTTTGGAGTAAAATAAAACCCAGCCAACTAAGTCCATTAATTGGAACTACCTTTAGTTATAGGTGGAGTTCTGATAGACACAGGTACTTCTAGCCCTGTATAAACCCAAGAGCCTGAACAGAGCTGCCTTTCCTTCCCTTCTGCAAGCTGTGCCTCAGAGCTGCCAGCTGGTTAATGGATTTGTTGCTGCTCTCCCTTCCAGGCTATGGGCTGCCCGTTGTGTGCACGGATTGCAGTGGCAGCACAGACAGCACCAACGTCCACCTTTACCCCAAGGAGGCTGAGTTCTACTCTGAGAGCCTTCAGACTCTGCAGAGCACCTGCCCAAACGCACTGAGCAGCAAGGAGCGCAGTAGGAAGCGAGGAGCAGGCACCAGCCTTCTTCATCCTCAGCCATGCAACGGGACTGCCAGTGGCAAGAGGATGGACACAGACGGGACCCTCTACCCCAGCAACCACGACAGAATAAGGCCTGTGAGCACCACCAGCCCCCTGCTTACAGACAAACAGGGTATGTGATCCCTTGGGGATGTCTCTTTACCCCCCCTCATGCATGTAGTTCCATCTGGGTTTTAGCAGAGCCCTGTTTTTTTCCTGGCTCAAGGGCATAAATCATAGAATGGTTTGGGTTGGAAAGGACCTTAAGATTATCCAGTTCCAACTCCCTGCCATGGGGACACCTCACACTAGACCATGTCAGCCAAGACTGTGTCCAGCCTGGCCTTGGACACTGCCAGGGAGGGAGCATTTACCACTTCTTTGGGAATGACAGTGGCAGGGCTGGTTTATGGGGTGTGCTGGAGGCCAAGCACCAGCTAACCCCACTGCTTCCCTGGCTTGTTTCACAGGCTCTTCACAAGCAGCAGCAAAGCCTTCAGAGCTCAACAACCTTAACTTGGTGAGGGCTTCACCAGCAGGAGGGTCACTGAAGCAGCTGAACATGCTTCCTGAGATCCCCCCAACACTACTAGATTTGCAGAGCGAAGCAGGAGTGAACCAGGCCCTCCTGTCCAACGGCAACGCACCCGAGCCGTGCACCTCCCATCCTGAGCTGAAGCCACCCCATAGAGCGCTGGACTGAGAGGACACAGATTAACACACACACTAGATTGTTATTTTTCCCTTTTTTAATATTTCTTTTGCACAGAGTATAGAGGCTACTTACTTCTACCTCAATTTTGAACTGATGACCTGTCAGAGGCAAACGAACACCTGAGGTATGAGAAACAAGCTTGTATGGGGAACAAACTCCTGTTCGAGCGTCATCTGTTTGTACATAGTTTAAAACTTCCCTGAGAAGTATGAAGTGTTCAAAAGTTGACTTGCATATGAAGCACATAAATGCAAGGGATTATTGTGTAAAGAGAAAAGTATTTGATACAGTTGTACATAAGAGTTTTCATATATAAATATATATATATAAAAATATATATATCTTTTACAGAGGCTATTTTAATCTTTAGTGCATGGAAAACTGAGTGAAAATTTACCATTTTGGCAATATTGTTTTCAGTATCAGGTTGCTGTTAAAACTTTGTGAGAGAAAATAATTCTGGTGCCTTAAATGCATAAGCAGAACTGTTCCAAAGGGATTGCCCTCTTTTCAATGGAAGTTCCTTTAAATCACGTTATCAGTTGGGTTAACTCAGCACAAATCTGCTTCCCCTCTGAAATCTGTTGCACTTACATTTAGAATGGAGATTGTCAACTGTTTCAAATGAAGTTTCTAGGGAAAAAAATGTGTGGGGAGGAATTACATAGCAACCTGATGTAGTCCTGGTGGTGGAAGAACTTTAATTCCATGTTTGTTTTCCAAACAGCATAGAAATTAAGTGTTTGAACTGTGACGTTTGAGCAGACCACACAAGAGGCACTAAATAACACACCAACGGCACAGAGCCCCAAAACAGACAGGCAAAGGCATTTGTGACTGGAGAGCATCAGTACAACAGCAGTAACTCACAGAGTAAATGTGGGGGGGTCACAGCCACTGCACTGCTCAAAGCAGCTCGCAGCAGAGGCGTTATCTGCCCCTAACACACAGCATTTCCCTTCCCAGCTGGACACAGCTTTGCTTCTGGAAGGTGCATGGAATGATGGAGCTTGGCCCTGTTTGGAAGGAAGAGCCTGTGCCAGTAAATGCATTTTCACACCCCAAAGAAATCCATCTGTTCTGGAGGGGGTTTGAAACCATAGAGCTGTTTTGACAACAAAGCTAAACTCACACTCCTGAGCTGACAGCTGTACCCTTAATTCATCCGATACTTCTCTTTCCTGCAACACAATATTACATTTTCTCATTGAACATCATTAACCCAACCCGCAGCCAGACTCTCTATATGAAAATATCCGCTTCAAATGAATTAGGCTGCCCTGTGTAGCAGCCCTGGGCTGCTCAGAAATGCACTCATTTAGAAGGGAAACTGTATAGTTATGGTTGAAAGTGCTCTGTTAAATGGCAATGTCCCAAGTATTTTTATGTGGTCTTTTAAGTTTGGCCATGAATAGGGGGAAAAAGAACTACCCACATTGGTCATACAGATCTTTGTCACTTCTGACTTCACGATGACGCTTTGTACTTATAGAAAGGCTGCTCTCTGTTGGTACCTGTGGATGGAGGAGTCCCAGTTACTTGTAATTTGAGTTCTGCTAACATAAGGTTGCTAACTCTGGTGATGACTACTTTGGGGGAAGGTTTATTCGGGGGGTTTGTTACTATTTTTTCCCTTAGGAACAACTCAAACACCAGTTCCACTGAAGCCGAGTGGTGGAAATCCACCTCTGCTAGTTCAAGTGAAGCTCAAAACAAGCATCATAGGTAAGGGCAGACACATTTCATTTGCTGTTCAGCTCCATGCCTTTGGGCTCTGCCTGTGATGGTGGTTTCAGTGTGGATCAGCTGAACCTGACCTTGAGGAAGCAAGGCATAACTCAGCCAAATACCTGTCTGTATCAGTTCCTGACTATTGACATGTTTGCACTTTGGGGCAGGTGGCTGATGAGGGTGAGTGCCAAGTGACTGAAAGCAAAGGAAGTGGATGGTTGGCAATGACAAACCCAGCGTCATTTTCCCTTTAGCAGAGGGCAAACTGCGCTGCGGAGCCCACTTGCAAGGTGCAAACATTGGGAATGATTGGGGAAGATGGGAATGATTTCCTGAGCTCGTTTTGCTGGTGGAAATGTCATCACCATTGCAGATACCAAGCATATTTGCCACATTAACATCAGAAAGTAATGTTTCTGAATCAAGCTAACTGCCTAATGTTCTGACTTCCACTAAATATGTGAATTTGCTGCTTCTAGGAGGCAATGTGAAAGAGGAAGTATTACTTTTGTGTACAAAGTTATTTATTTATTAGAAAAAAAAGGTACAATGTTGTACATTGACAAACATGTAAGATGTTGAAGTGTCTAACAAATGGCATTGAAGTGTCTTTAATAAAGGTTCATTTATAATATTACAGCTGTTTGGTTGAGAGTGAGCATTTGGGAGTTTGGGTTGAAAATTCAATAAAAGTCTAATCTGTTGCTATACTCTTTTCTGTCTTTCTCTGACAAAACACCTGAAATCAGACCCATGACTCTACTGTAGATCAGTACAAGATGCTGGCAGCCTGAACTGGTGGATGGGGTGGAATTTGGGGGCTGGATTGAGAGATACAATAAGGAATTCATAAGAAATACAGGTCTAATACATCAGCTTGCTTAAGTATCTGGCAAGGCCTCTTATTTTGGCACTCAGACCAGACCAGATGGGCTGTGTGCATTAAAGATGGAAGAGAAACAGGGCTGGGATAGCACCAGCTGTGGCTGCAGTTGTGAACACCTCTGGTTTGCCTTAAGTCAAACCTAAGCCCCACCCTGCATGGAAATTCCAGAGGTAGTTTTAGAGATAAGCAGGAATTCTTCTTTTATGTTGTTTATGTAGGGATTTTTAAATTAAAAACCAGTATTTCCTGCTCTGAATTGTAATTTTGGGTATAAAGCACATTGCCCTGTGAGGGTGCTGAGGCGCTGGCACAGGGTGCCCAGAGAAGCTGTGGCTGCCCCATCCCTGGCAGTGTTCAAGGAGCAATGTGGTTGAGTGTGAGGTGTTCCTGCCCATGGCAGGGTTGGGGCTGGATGAGCTTTAAGGTCCCTTCAACCCAAACCGGTCTGGGATTGTCTGAGACTACTCTGATATCCTTTAACACATGTATGAGTTTAGAGGAGTCTTCAAGAGGCTGGTGCCTGGACTGATGCACGTTCTGTTCTGTGTTATCCCAGTAACTGCCTCAAATTCATTTGTCAAGTTTTGGTAAGCTTGAAATAAAACATTTCATATGAAATAATTGCAAAACACTGCTAAACTTCAAGGCAAACAGGAAGCAGGGAAACAACACACAGAATCACAGAATGGTTTGGTGGGAAAGGACCTTAAGGTCATCCAGTTCTCACCCCTGCCATGGGCAGGGACTCCTCACACCAGCCCATGTTGCCCAAGGCTCTGTCCAACCTGGCCTTGAACACTGCCAGGGATGGAGCATTTACCACATCTTTGGGCAACTGTTACAGGGCCTCACCACTCTCACAGTAAAGTACTTCCTTATATCTAATCCGAATTTCCCGTTTAAACTCATCACCCCTCGTCCTATCGCTACAGTCACTGATAAAACACCTCCAGGTCTCTTCTCCCACACAGTCCCAAACTAAAAGTGTCATTCCGAGCAGGATCGGACAGCTCAGTCTATGTGGAACACTTGCCTGGCACTGCTCCTGGGTGTCCTTGTCCTCCCTGCTGCAGTCTGGGATGCGCAGTCCATCCATGGATCTCTTCTCCATGAGGTTTGGCTAGTTGCCGGTGTGGGGTTTGGGTTTGAATTAAGCAGTGATGACAAAAAGTGATTATGCAAATACTGAGTGAAACCAACAGAAACACAGCACTTGGACCCAATAATTTACAAGGCACAGTTATTTTCAGCTCAATTAAATGCACCAAGTGCGGGGCTAACCCACTCACCATGTGTGAAGAGCTTTAATAGAAAATATGGCAGCTTTTACAACAGAGAATAGCCATCCCTCCCCCAAAGCCCCTCAAATTGATTCAGAGAGTATATACATATATATATGTGTGTGTGTATAAAACTTCACAGAAGACACAACCTTACAAGTGGCAGGCAGCATTGCTGCACCATGCCATGAAACTGAGCAGAATGAACCAGCCAATATGGGCCTTGGCTGAAAGCCCTTTTTTTAATAGAAAATTAAGAAGTATGCCCTTTGTTCTTATGTTTTACTGGTTTGCCAATTATTTTCTGAGTTTTGGCCACAAACAAATCGGTTTATCACTATGTCATGGGAGGACAGTGTAGTAAACCACCCAGCTTTAGTAAGCCAGGCCATTGAGCCTGAGCAGCAGCCAGTGCCTGTACAGGGGCTCAGCCCCTCTGGTCATGCACTAACCTGGTTTGGTGTTTGTTCTCTCTCGCTGCCTCCATACATCTTCCTGCTGATGAGAACAACCTCCCAGTTACAGCATGGCACCACCGGTATGAGTTCAGGGAACATTGGGATGACCTGGAAGCTGCATTCACTGCCAGTCTGAGGCCGGTGCTGCACAAGCCCAGCCATGGTCACAGTGCACTGTGTCCCAGCACACAGCTTCCCCCCCATCCCAATGCCCAGGAGCCCCTCGGCTGAGCCCAGGGCACACTCATGAGCTGCTGGACCCAGTCCCTCGGATCCCACCGCACCGGTGCAGCATGAGGAGGGTGCTTGGTGCATGCCAAAGGTGCGCTCTTCATTACAGACAGACTTCCTGTGTCAAGCATCAACGTATACAGTAGTACCTATCATGTTTTGGTAGATGAGTAACAAACACGGATTCAAACAACACACAGCCAGAAAAACAGGAATATAAAGTGTATTTATGCTCTACGAATGCTTGCCTGTTCCAGTAACGTTCACTCTCATCCCTTACTTCTCTTGCAAAGTTCACTATACTCATGCTCACTGCAGAAGCCTGGCTGCTGGTGTAAACCTGGGGCTCCCACCCCAGACCCTGGTGATAACTGAGTCATTCCAACAAGGCTTTTCCCTGAGCTCGTCCCTGCACCATTTTGGCTGCTATAGCATCCATTTCCTAACACGAGAGCAGCAGCAGAGGCTCTCATTGCCTGCCAGCATCCCCTGAGATCTACCTGTACACCAGCAGAGCCTGTGTGTTCTCCCAGCCCAACCTTCCTGGGCTCCCTCCTGAGCTGCTGCTTTTCCAGCCCTCTGCTCCTCAGCTGCTGTGGGAGGAAGACAGCTGAGCTGTGTCTCTACCCATGCTTACACTGGAGAAACATGAGTCCAATTAATGAAGCTGCACTGGCTCCCACACAGGAATGCTTGCCGAGCACAGGTAGGTACCAACAGGAATAGAAACTTCCACAAAACAGCTCAAATCAGAAACAAATGGATTATTGTCTTTCACAAAGAGCTCTCCCAACCCAGAGCACTCGCAGTGCTGTAACTCTATCAGCCCCTTCCCCACCACCAAACCCCTCCCCACGTTACGAGGCAGGTGCCACTCAATGATGAACACTCACTTTATTTCAGCCTCCACGCTCACAAACCCCTTTCCCTGCAGGAGTTCTCACAACGCTGCTCTCAGACACTGTAATTGGCTCTTTATACCCCCCCAACCACCACTATTTTGGCAGGACTCTCGCAGTGACCTCACTTGCTTTCCATGCAGGAAAATTCCTCATTTGGGAAGTTGGATTATTGGAGGATTTACTCTTCTGTAGCAGTGAAAGCAGTTCAACAGCTGCTGCAGCGCGGGTAAGGGGCTGCGGGAGGAAAGCTGTGCCCATGGGTGGACTCCTCAGCATCCTCTCCAGCAGGACGTGGCTGTGTCAGAGCAGCAGCTGCCGAGTCTTCTCGTATGTCCCCAGGAAGATGAAGCCTCCCAAGCTGATCCCTGCCATCCGTGGGACAACACCTGCAAACAGGCTGAAGGCAAAGGAAAGGCTGGTTGAGCGGATGAGGGGAGAGCGGATGCTGCCCAGGCTTTGGGAGACAAATCCCACCCCACACTCCCTGGAGGAACCTATCTGGGCTTCCCTAACAGAGCACTGTGTTTTTTAACCTCACTCCTCAGGTGCTGGAGGCTGTGGGCCATGCAGGGAAATGAGCAGCTCAGACACATCCCCTTGCAGGGCTGCAGGCATCCCACCTTCCACTGCCCTCATCCAGCCTTGCCAAAGGGATCCCCTCTCCCTGCCAGGAGCTTCCCATGGCACACACAGCCCCGCTCACCGCAGCAGCTCATTCCCATCACATACAACAGGGACCAGCAGGAATGTGTTCAACCATCACAAGTTTTAGGTACCTGATCCTAATAGTTCTTGGAAGTTAACAGGAAGCTCTGGCAAAGCCAATTGGCTCAACATATCTAAGCTTATAGCTGGTTTAACAGCTTTGGGATAGGCCAGTGTATCCTCTCAGAAGATTACAGGCTGCCCTTGTTGCAAGCAAGGATCAAACACTAGGCTTGAGTCCGTCTGGCATCCCCTCACTGCTCTATTGCCTGTGCAGCAGGAGCCCTCCACAGCCCAATGTTGTCCTCAGCACGATCCCTGTTGGAAGCATGTCCACCATGGGACAAAGTGCAATTCCCAGTGAGATGGGGATGGAGGTATCCCCAGGGAGCAATTTGCCTCCCCGTGCCAGGCTGGTCCTGACGCACTGGGGAATCCAAATCCACTGGCTGGGTTTTGCTATAATGAACTTTGCTCAGCAGCCTGGAGCACACAGGCACATGGAAACATTTTATAGCTTTACTAGACAGCAATTTGGTCTATTACCATAATGACAGCTTTAAAACAGGGTAATTTGTACAAGGCATGTATGGACAGAGCACTGATAGGGTAAATCCTCCGGTGCAGCATTGCTCTCGGAACGCTCACTATCCTGCTGAATCCAGCAGCCCTCATTACAGGAGGGGCAGACATTCATCTACAGAACAGCCCACTCGAGACACAGCTATTACACAAACAGGGGCAGATAACTGAGTTACCCAGAAGCTGCAACCCCGGCAACCCCTATTACTAACCATCACTTCCAAGAATCCCGGCCCTGCTCCCCCCACTTTCCCACCTTCACCCATGGCCTCTTCAATCCACTCTTCTGCAAGGGGCAGCGCTGAATAGCTCCAGGGCTGTCCTGAACCCAGAGATAGCTTCAGGCCTGATCCAAACTGGTCCCCACCTGCCCTCATCAGCAGGTGAGGTAAGTCGGGATCATTTCCACTGGCCCCATCACACACAGCTCTGGGGGACACAGATCTGTCTATTGGTATCTGCTGTTTGCACAGATTGCCCCTAGCACGCTGCCACTCTTCTCTCCCCACCTGGATTTTCCCTTCTGCTTAGGCAATGATGCCAGTGACTGACAGATGCAGGGCTTCACCTCCACCTTCTCATCAGCCACTGCTGCAGTAAACACACAGCACAGCAGTAATGGGCAAAGACCAAACACACTTAAGCCATGTGCATGTCCTGCAGGGTTCTCAGCCCAACAGTCCCAGTGGCTAAAGGTGATGGGTGACAGCTCAGCAACCAAAAGCAAATTCTTTCTCAATAGAAACAAACCAGGATTCCTCAGGTTACCCTTGGGACAGACACTGCAGGGCCTGGACACAGCGTGTCCCACGCTGGAAAAGGCATTGTGTGCTCGGGCATAGAATCTCTGTATTACACTCAGAAGCAATGGCCATGCTGAGAAACACCAAGTACAGTGAGCTCACTCCCTCATACAGCCTGTGTTCCACAGAGCACTAAGCCCTGGGCACAGGAGCTGCTTTCATCAGTCACATTGGGTCTGGAAAGCAGTGTGGTTCACACCAGCCATTCCATGTCTGCTCCAACCGCGAAGCTCATCTGAGGAACGGGACACTGTGTAAATCACCAACTGCACCCAAGCTGGGATGTGCCACTGCGCCAGATTTCTCACTCAAATAACCCTTGTCTTTCTCATTGAGCTCCATCAACAGCTTTCAAATACCACCACGACCTCCTTGCATGAAAAGCAATGGGATGAGATGTAAACCTGCTCTCATGTGAACAGCTCATCCACACTGTTGGCAAGAGCAAAGAGATAAGCGCAAAGAGGCTCACCTCATCCCTACCCTCCCTTCTGCACAGGTCTGGCTCTCCTTGCACAGAAAGGGATGTGCAATTTCTTGGCATAAAGCAGAGGGATTTACTAGGTGCAAGACCAGGAAGCTGAGGCCTGTGCTCTGGTTTTCATAAGGTGGCAATAAGCAACACTTCTTTCTGCCCTCAGAATTCCTCCTCTTCAAGTACGAGATTTATTAAGAGGAGCCATAAATCTTTTCATGCAACAGGCCAAAAAAGCCCGACATTTTTATTGGTTTTGATTAATAGATTCATAATTGGCAGCAGGCATGGCAGCCTCTGCGTTTATTTTTCCCAAGACTTTCTTCCTTTTCCTCGCAGCTGACGCAGCTTGGCCTCCTCTCCATGTTACTTCTTCTCCAGACTAGCTTATTGTTTTGATTTCAATTGAATTGTGTTCCCTTTGGTACTACTCCACGGGTACTATCTTTAGGCAGAGCTTAATTTTGGGTTGTTTAGAAAAGGGCACTGCTGAAACACCCTGAAAAGAACACAAACACACATATTCATTTCTCCCCTGGGGAAAAGGGAAGGTTTCTCCAGCCAAATCCATGCCTCCTCACACCCTTCTGCCATTAGCAGAACACGCAGCCTCACTTCTTCCTATGTTCAAAACATGCCTTAGCATCCATCAAGCCATGTAGGACCAAAACCTCATCCACTGCCACATCACCTCGTCACCTCAAAGAGCAAACCTGAGCGCTGCTGGGCACACAGATGGGAACCTTCCTGCAACCCGTGTCCAGGAACTTCCTGCCATTTATTTCCCACGTGTAGAAAGAGAATTGGACTTTCAGGAGGTGGTTGAGCGGAGATCACATGTGAAGAGAAACCTGTCCCCCTCCAGGCTGCAACGTGCAAGCTGCTGCCAGTGACAGCTTACACATGTTAAAACACCAACTGAAAGCAGCGGCCACATCAAGTGGATTAACAACTCATGAGAAATTACAGCAAAAAGCCCCAAGGAAAGCTTCCAATAACCTCAGTTTCAAAGGGACATAGGGGTGTCCCTACCCATGGCATGGTGTTGGAACTGGATGATCTTTAAAGTCTCTTCCACCCCAATCCATTCTGTTTCTATGGCACCACACTGACATTGCCTGCTCCCTCCACGCTTCCAGTAACGACAGCAAATACAAAGGAACAGAGGAGACCTTGCTGGTTTTTGCAATCAGGGAATTGCCAGGAGGAGGAAAAGACTGTCCACAAGGGACACGTGGCTCCAGCATCGGCCCTCCCTGACATCTCAGGAGGAGTGATTCACACACTTCAAGACGAAACTGTGGTACTCACTGTCACAAGATACACATGCCTGAAGTTTAACTGGACACAAACCACAACCGTATGCATCCATGGAGAAAAGTCCATCACAGGTTGTTAAACACAAAGCTACACTTGCCTTCAAAGCCTGGAGCTAAGCTTGGAGATTGTACCATGGATATATGCTCTGTTTCTGTGCTATTCCACGGACATTGCTCCCAGCCAGTGCTTAAGGCAAGGACACGAAACCTCCCTGGAGGGTTTTGTCCTTCATTACCCCACAGCTGCTCCCTGTCCATGCATTTGAAAGTCTATTTGGTATTAGAGTACTTAAATATAAGCAGGCCATCCCACCTGCTGACACACACACGTATCACCTGAGATGAAACATGTCCTTACCCCAATAGGCCTTGTGTCCTCCAGATGTTACCAAGCGCAGCCAGAACATTCCCGCTAGCATTGCTGGAACCAGCCTGCACCACAGAAGGAGAGAGATTGGAAACTGTTGGCAGAGAGGTTTAGTTATTTACGGAGCTCCCTGTCTATGGTTACTGCCACGTTACAGGAACTAGAGACATCCCAATGACTAGGCACAGTCTCCAGGAATGAGGCAAAGGGCAGAAAGAGAAACCGAGGCATGGAAGAACCAAATGATCATGCCAAGGTCACAGAGCTGGTTAGATCAGAACCAGCTCTTCAGTCCCTTCTGCACTACACTCAACTCTATGTCCAGCAACTGACACTGGAGCAAGACATTGACAAAAACACACTGAAAGCATCAACAGCTAACTTTGCTGGCCACTGCAAGAGACAGCATCCTAGAGATTAACTGAATTAAAACAAAACCAACACAACAACATGAGTAGTGTATTGCATGGGAAAATAGCCTTGAGTGCATAACAGAGGACAAATAGCAGTACTACAGACAATTAAATTACATGTGTGATCTAGTTAGTGTGAGATGACTAATACAAAGCTGCTGTTTGGGGTTCAGAACTTCCTAAAGCAGCATCATTCTCTCACCAGCACTGATCTGGTTGCTTGTGATAGCAGCAGACATAAATGAAACCCAGTTCTTACAGTTTCATCACCCATACTGTCCAAAGGCAAAGAAGCTGCAGCAGCTACAACACCCAGCAATGAGATATACCCCACTGCAACATGACAAGTGCAGATGCGTGTGACTCTTACTAAGCTTACTGATCATGTAAGCAATCCTCCTTCTGCCCCGGTTTGCAAATGGAAGCCATCACGATCTCTATGGCTTCAAATTTTAGGATGCAAAATCCAGTGGCGAGCCCTTCTTGCACTCTAAAGTCCAACGACTATCAAACCAACAGAGGAATAAATCCCTGATGGGCAGTTCAACTTTGGGTGTCTGACTGCAAGGATTTTCTCCTGAAGACAATGCACGAGGCTCTGAAGTGCACAAGCCCTTCTCAGACAGGGAAAGGACCAGAAGAGCAATTTGAGGAAAGAGAAAACAATTTCATCAGTTCTGCATGCACTACCTGTTCACACCTAATCCTGCCTTTGAGGACAAGAACAGAAATCAGTAATAGATGCTGGATTTCATTCTGTAATGACCATAAACTACCTGAGCCATTCACCTGCATGTCTGCTGGCCTCCTCCATTCTTACCTTTGCCAACATAATTCTGGTCTTCGCTACATCAAGAGGTGTGGTGACTGCAGCTGCAAATCCACCTGAGCAAATGAAAACACCAAACACAAGTGAGACATTGTTGGGTGAATAGGAATGTCACACTGCCTGTAATTCCCATGGCTGTGGTCAACACTGCTGCTCCGTTATTAATGCCTGTAGAATGTTTCCTCACGTCACAGTCCAGGTATGTTTGTTGAAGGTCTGTACACAGAGTGTTTTATTCTTGTGTGTTGACTTAAGGAAACAGTGCTATACCGGTTAACTGTAAATCCAAACATCCCCATTGAGCTTACTGTCCTTTTGTTTTGGACTCTGCACAAATATGAATATATGAAGGTCCTAAGGATGATGAATTTCACTTCCAACATCTACAGACAAGTTTGAAAGGAGGAACCTGCTTACTCACTCGCAGAGATAGGAAAATAAGCTTGTCACACTGTGTTCTGCCTTGAGAATTAGAGTCTGACTATTCAAATGCCAGACAGATAGAGGAAAGATGCTCTGCATCTGAAACACACATGCTTCCGGCAAAGCTGCCCACAACATACAGACGGACTGGATCTGGACTTCACCTGTTAGACCTGGGACTCTCTTTCAAGGATAAAAGATAAGCCAATGTTTTTGACGGAGCTCATCTCCAACAAATGAAACCAGCTCCATTTTGGATAACAACGTGAAGATGCTCAAGGGTCTTTGGAACCGAGCAGAAGTCTGCTGCCACAAGTGCCATTTCCCTCTCTCAGGCATTTTTATCCTCTAATTACTCCCAGACTTCACCCTCGGAGCTCATTACTCTCATTTGCAGCAGCCAGCTCAGCTGGGGCTTTCCCTCTGAAAGCCAGAAATCTTCAGCTTATCCCTCTGCATGGCTCAGCCACAAACCTGTGTCCGTTTCCCTATGTCAACTCTGTACTTATGGCCTGGCCTCTTGTGCTGTATTTAGGGTCCAGCTTTGCTGCATTTTCTCCCAGGATCTTATTCCCTTTGCCTTACTTCCCTACCCTAAAATTAACTCTAATCTCCCCCTCTCCCTCCTCTGTTCACAGTATTTCAAGTATTTCATTATAAGGAAGAGCCAAAGTGAAGGAAACATCTAAAATGCAGGAGCAGCCCAGCAATAAATGAAGAAAGAAAGGGGGGAAGAGATAAGAAACTTGCTCTGAAATGTCTTTTTCTTCTTCCTCTTGTTTCTTTCTCTGGAGCTTGCATAAACCCTCTATCTGCTTCAGCAGGGAACAAAGTGACTCCAAAGACTGAAGCCTACACAGTACCCAGGGAATAAGCTAAAAATAATCTATTTTCTGTTCCAAGTTTTAAGGAATGTAGAAAAATTGATCTCTTTTTTTCTTGAAATGGGAGAAAGGAAAAGCATTTCTTACAAAATCTTTAAAGTAATGAAAAAAGTCCATCTTCCATTCTGGCTTCTGTTCTTACCTCCATCTCCCTCTCCCAATGCCCTTTGCTTTAACAAACTAAGCCCTGCCTTATGTCAGACAGGAGGTTGGGCCAGCTGGCACCCTGCATTGACTTCTTACAGTTCATTAAAGAACGTCCCACGACAGTTGAGGAGGTGCAGTAAGGCACACGTGCATTCCCCTGGATCTCAAACAGGGACAGGAGGCAAGCAGAGGTAGCCAACAGCCCCAAAAGCCTGCTTTAGGAGCAGCTCCTGCTCATATCACGTCAGCCCATACGGTTCACTCCGCCGGAAGCTTTCAAGCAGTGACACCTCACTAAAAAGCAGGAAAAATGGGTTGTGTTCAAGAAGCCAAAGCAGAAACTATAAGCAAGTTAAACTAAATTCCAGCCTGTTCTTGGACCTTCTTTAAGGTCAAAAATCTTTTTACTGTGAGCCAGTTTTGGAGTAAGTGACCCAAAGGCTTTGAGAGAATGGGCTGGACAGAAACTGTGGTACTCATGTATTTTTAGAACAGTAAAAATAATCTCAATGGAAAAGAGTGGCTTTATAAGCCTGGATGCAGAAGCCCTTCCTTTGCCCACAGACCCAGATAAACAGTGAACCACATGGTTGTCAGATCTGTACCAAGCAAATAAATCTCAACGCATCACTCAGCTATAGAGGCGACAGTCACACTTCAGTCAGACTAACATTTTCCGTATCAGATCCCAGTAATCTTATCCATGCATTCATTCCTTACAGTTTCTTATTGGCAGAAGTTTCAATCTTGGCTGATGGAATGATTAGAACAAACACAATTTATCCTGATAGGATATTCTTATCTGAAAGGTTTAATCAAGACTGATCAGTTTGCATTTTCCTTCAGCTAACATCTGGATCTGTCAGCCTCCTGTTACTAACATTTCATTTTCCATCACTGGGAAGTATTTGGTACAAAATTACCAATTGATTTAGAATTACAACAGCAACAATAAAGTACTTCATAAGCACAACCAGCAGCAGGATAGTGGCTAAATTACAAGAAAGTCTGTGTACGTTTGACAAAACCACAAGATTAAAACTAGCTTTTGTTGGGAATGGCATTTTACTGAAGGCAGTGAGTCTGACAAAATGAATTAGCTGCAGTCTTAACCCTAAAAGTCCAACGTAATTTTAGAGTGATCTCTTCAACGTTAGTACACAGGTATTCAAGAACAGGCTATAGCGCTAGTGAAGTACTGCTCAGTCCCATCTACTCTGCAGTAAAAGAACTTACACCATGACTCTTTTGCAATCATCAGGTTTATACAATAGATACAAACTAGTCCAGCCAGAGCCTACTCATTCAAAATAGGAGGGGCATACACTGCACTAATGCACAGTCAGGACCAATAGATCTTTAAATCACACCTTTAGCCTATTCCTACTGCCACTGGCTTCTCCAAGACCTGCCATGTAAGGCTGGAATCTGCTCAACCAACCAGCCACTGGGAAAAGTCAATATCAAAGTATCAGGTATCAGACAAGAAAGGCCCAGACACATCCAGCCTTATGCTCCTCATCATTCCTTCTCTACAGAGCTGACAGGGCAAACAGCACCTATGCAGGCAGTCTGCATCCAGACACAGTCATCAGCTCACTCCTGGAGAAGGCTCCTTTCTCCCTTGCCCTAGCAGGGTCTGACTTGGGCTCAGCAAGTAGGCATAAAGATGGATTTACACATGGGAGAAGGCCCTTGCCTTGTTAACACTTCCAGCAGAGTGACAAACTGCTTTATTGGGAAAATAAAACTTCACATCGTAGTGGAAAATTCATCACCCGTCTCCCAAGAAGTACAATGGACACTGTGTGTATTCACATATCAGCTGAGCAGCTCCACTTTACCAAGCTCAGGGTGTTAACAGAAAATCTGTCTGCTACTCACACTTCCCCAGTGAGCAGCGCTTAACAGATGTGCTAGTGACAGATATCTGCAGAGAATGATTTACCTGTATTCCCAATAAGAAGTCTCAATATTCCCCTAGGTTCAAAAGCTGGCATTTGCCACCTTTTTAGCTGTCATATGCAAATAAAACTTGAAAAGCATCAGAACAGAGTGAAATACTTCACCTGAGAACAATACATATCCCTAGGTCATCGCAATAAGGATCTGCTGCTCCTACAGGAGAATATTTCACAGGTTCCTTGACACACTCCTCAAGTCAGACCCTTTGAAGGGAAGAAGTTCTTTACCCATCATATAATCTTCTTGTACCATTCCAGCTTTCCCTCAGCCCTTCTAAAGAGTCCAGGGAACCTTTGTGGCCATCACAGAGGCTCCTCCTGATTCTGCATTTCTGTTTTCTGGCCAGATCCCTGGCATTCTTTTCTGCAACACCAGCCCAGCTCGGCAAGTCAAACTTGTTTTAACACATAGACACCTGCACTTGATTAATGTCCTTGATGAATTTGCTCACCTTAGGAAAAGAAAAAAATCCAGGTTAAGCTGTATTATTGCCTGTCTTCATTGCTGTTTTCTGTACCAACATCTGAAGATTATCCAACACTGATTCAGGATTGAATCCCAAATCCAGGTTGGAAAACTGAGTCACATTCAGTTCCAACACTAAACCTCACAGCAACCTCTCACACTGACTGATTTCCAAGTCCACAAATGGTATTTTTCAGGACTCTTCAATCAATCGGTCCATATTTAAACCTTTCTTTTATTGATAGTATGCTATTTTTTTGGTAAGAGGAAGTTTATTCTGGTCCTTTCTCACTGTGGGAACAACATCTGCCAACAAAGAGCAAAGTGACCTAAGAAACTCTTTGGATTTCAACAGAAATGCTAAGAGGGAAAGCACTGCCCCTCCAGTGATTTAACCAATTCAGGGTTAGAGACATGGTCTAAGCAGACACTATGGGGAAATCTTGAGAACCAGTCAAACATTCATTCAGAGCTATAGAGCTAAAGAGGCTTTTAGACACAGTGTGTAATCTTGTCAGAGCCGATTAGGTCAGAACAAAAGTGATGGGAAGTCTTCTCTCTTAATGTGCAAAAAGCTCTCGTTAGTGCTCTATTATTCACTGGACTTGCTCCTCCATTCTTGGCGACTTTGCCACCACAGAGCATTAATTATTAATGTTAAGCCACACTATTTTTTACAGTTAGAGAGAAAGGAGGTGTCTTTAACAGAGTCAATATTCAATGTCATTAAATGGACACTCAGGCTCTTTGAAAAGTTGGAAGTTGCCTCATTGGTATGAGGCAGTACTTCCCTTTCCCAACAGCTAATACCCGATAGCAGAATTCCATTGCCACCAGCCCACTTCCATGGAAGACACCTAAAACCTATCTAGAAGCTGTTCTGGGATGGCCTGTGCCGTATTATGAAGAGCTGGGGTGCAGTAGTTCAGCCCAGCAGCACAAGCTCAGAGAAGACTAGAGCATGGAATGCGACCACAATCAGGCCTGGCCTACCCACAGCATGGGGAATGCTTCCTTCCTTTGACTGCAGCCTGCTAAAGCCTGTGCCCAAATGTGGGCTGATGTCCAAACATAAGGCAAGGCTTGGTTCAAATGCAACCTCAGGCTTAAAGTCTACCATTGGGCTCCTCTCCACCAGCTGCTCAGGCATCACCTTCTCTTACTCCCCAACCAGTGTAAGCATCTCCTCTAGTTAGGACCCCAGAGATGAACACAGAGCTGGACACGGCCTCCAGGGATTAAATTATTAACAGATGAGAGAGAGAAGATTCAAAATATCATATTTATGCTCATGCCTATTAGGTTTCTATAAAAAGCCCATGGATCACACACAGATCTTACACATGTGTGCTCAACAAGGAAGAGTTGGGCCTCTCGCAGCACTTTGGCTCCAATCACTTCCATTTCACAGGCACTGGGGACGGAATACAATATATTGTTCTTTGTTCTGCCTTCGCCAAATAATCAATGATGTTTTAGCTAAGAACCAACCAACACACAGACACACACATATGTGTGTGCCATAAAGGGAAGCCAAACAGGACTTCTCTTTCAGGTTTTTCAGCTCATTACTTTGCCCCTCAAGACCTCTAACATATTTTTAGAAAGCACTGAATTCAAGCAAAGAATACAGGAGAAAAACAATTGTGTGTGATTTCACTATCCCACTACTACCATGTTGGCATTTGACAGCATCTCTTCATGTAAAGATTGGGGTTTGGATAATCTCTTCCTTCTAAGGTTTAGAACATGATGATTTTAAATCATTCAGATGCACATATCAATCTTATTTTATTCACAAGGTACTGGTGAGGTTTTGAAGTGGAAAGAAAGGGATAAACAGTTTGGCCTAGTTTTTCTTCCCTCATTTGAAGCACTGTGTAGTAGGTAGTTGATTTTTAACCATGGAATCCATTCCTCAGAAAGCAGGAAATTATTTTTCCACCACCTCCACTCAGCAGGAAGGCTAAATATTAGCAGTGAAATTGAATGGACGTGGTACCAGATTACATCAATACAGGGCCTGTCTGCTACATGCCTGCAGAGGGAGGCAATGGAGATGGTAGGGGAAGGTTCTGATCTATGAAGAGTTGAACCTCATGAGTTTTGAAGCAGATCCTCAAAGAACACGTGAGTAAAGAAGTTTACAATACTGTGAAGAAAGAAGAAATGGGAAACAAAGAACAGGGAAGGAAAACCAAGCTGGAGGAAGTGAAGCTGGAAGAACAACTCAGAGAATATCATCAATTACAACATGATCTACAAAATAGCACTCCAGCTCTGCAAAGATTTGTGCCTGGGGAGTAGAGCCTATGAAGACACCTAGGCTAAACTGTCTCATCTACCACAGCCATGGAACTGTAAGTCTCTGTGCTGCTCCAGGAGGACCCAGTGTCTCCTCCAGCACAGTGTCAGGTCTCACCAACATTTGCCAAAGGACAGCAAAGTGTTTATACACAACCATACCTCTGGAAGTTCCTTCTTGTAACGTTTCTGTTAGAAAGTGAGTAGACGCTACTGAACATCCATCAAATAGCAGCAAGTCCAAGCATAACCAGTGAGAATCAAGACATACAGAAAAGGAAGTGGAGGCACTAGGCTAGATTTCCCATTGAGGCACCAAATTGGACTTCGGGAAATTACTCTGCAAGGCCTTGGGTAAATCAGATAACCTTTCAAGCTCTCTGAACACGCCTGAACACAGTTTTTGTATCAATCTGACTGTAAAGAAATCAACAGAGCTAAATTAATGATCCCCATCACACCTGCAGACACACAGATTGCATTCTAAAGCATATTTAGTCTGATAGCTTGTTTAGTTTCAAACCAAAAATGAGCGACCTGCTTCAATCACTCTGATTCTGTCTGTGCTGATTTGAAGTCAGTGTAAAACCCAACAGTAGACCATATTTTAAGCAGAATAAAACTCCTTTCCCATCATATAAATATAGAAAACACAGCTAGACATGACCACAAGAGGTTACCTAAAATACCCCCTTTGTCCCATAATGGAATCAATTCTACTCAAACCATTCCAACACAGCTCATGTGCAGGATCTATTAAAACATGTGCAGCTACAGCCATGCTTTCTTCTCTCAGTCATGCAGTTACAGCACCCACCAAAAGGAAGTCTCTGCTGAAATCCTGCTGCTATTAATACTGCAATTCCCCTAACAGAGCTTAGAAAAACCTTACATACAATGTAATGGCTCTAATTTTACAAGTTATCAAAGAACAAGCTTTGCTTTTGATAGTCTCTATTTCCAGAAATGCCATAATTCCTCTTTAAGCAGGATTTATTTTTTTTTCCACAGACTCTGTTACTGGTTTGGAATCTCAAAATGTATTTTAGCTCCTTGGGGAAAAGCTGGGGCTATCCATCTCTTTACTAATCTGTTTTTTCTATTAGACAGTTGTGTCTCTCCTCCCTCAAACTTGTCAGCTCTACTGATGAGTCATTAATTGCTTTCTTTTTGAAACAACTACAGTAGGCTAAAATCAAGCAAGAAGCCTACTGAAGTATTCAATTAACTTCTGGCTTGTTTGGTAATAAATAGTGCAGTATTGTGCTCTGCCACTCTTCATTCTTGTCCTAGTGTCTGGAGATTGCCCAGATGTTTCGTCCTGCTTTGTGGGGTTTTTCCCCCCCCTCTCTGCTGTGGAAGGCTTTAGCCTGCGGGCTGTGCAGCACTAGCCTCTGCTCTCCTGGCTCTAGTTAATCTACATGGCTGTCAGAGCTGTCACATGAATGGTGAATCATGGCCTCTCGCTGCAATCACTTCAACCCCTGGGGAAGTGCTCGGTGCAAACAGCTGCACAAACCCCCACCCAAGCAAAAGTTTCTCCTGGATGAGGATTTTACAAGTCAACTTTGAAATGATGACAAAGCCTGAGTGACAGGCCCCCGGTTCTTAAAGAACTGAAATTTGTCAAAAACAAATTGCTTGTATTTCAAACAGACACCCTGTTTGAGCCTTTTTCAGCCCCTCTTCTCTTTCCTTTGCTGACTTTTCTATTTCCAAACAACAACTGGAACCATTTTCTTCCAAACAAACTCGAATTACAAAGGAATGTTGTTCTGCTGTACTTAATAGATTTGCACATTTTTCCCCTTTCTTCTTTAGTCTTTCCCAGTGTAACATATAATCCTTTGCACCTGCAAAAGCTCCACAGACTGCTGACTGCCAAGAATCCACCACGTGACCCTGCTTCCATGACCAGAGATCCTGTGTTTAAAGAGAAAGGAAAATAAAAAGTTATTAAATGTTTGAATCTATCTGATCCCCATGTGAGTTAACTCCGAGGATGGGAACTTAAGCGAAAGGCTATTTTTGTGGCATTTTTCAGTGATGTAATAAGTGATTTTTCCCAAGGAACTTGTGTACTTGAACAAGCAGATGGAGTGAGAAAGATGTCTGGAACCGAGGAAGGCTTGAAGCAAATTGCTTTCAGGGATTTCATATGTATGTATTTAAACCTGTGGCCATGCAACTTTGCAAATACGTTGTGAATTGATTGTCTTTTTGGCAGATAAAACAGTGCAAAGCAAAACACTGGGGGAAGGGGGTAGCATGCAAGAACCAGTATCAGTACCAAACACTCCCATTTAAAATGAACAGTCCCCAGCACAGTGAGACATGTCCTGTTTGCCCCTACATTTCTTAAACTAATGCTTTCCTTTGCACTCCCAAAAAACCCCACCATTAAGAAATTACTCTTATCACTCCCATTACATCCCAAAGCAGGTGTGTCTCTGTTTTTCACTTGGCCTCACTGGGGACCACACACCCTTCTCCTCCCTGCTGCTCCCACACACCATGCTCCAATCCATTAACTCACAGCATCATTTAAACATGCACATTTAAAACCACCATCAAGAGCAGTACCTTCTAAAAAATACCTATTGAGAATCACAGCAGTTTGATGTGTCCGATCAGTATCAGCAAAGGCTGATGTGTGCTGGGATGGTTTCTATTATGACACTTCGTTCTCTCCTCCTCCGCTCCACCACCTCCCTCCCATCTCCTGACATGTTTAACACTGGAAGTTCTCTGGAGGAGAGGTTTCTGGTTTATGATGCGAGGACCAGTGCTGAGCAAAAAAGCAGTGGGATTCATGGCCCTTCTCAGGCCTACCACAGAGAAACCAGTAATCTCATTTTATAGCTGTGGCACTATCTCATTCTTTTTAAAGCGGTATTACTTCTATGCTATCAAACTTTCTTACAAGCAGCCCTGTGGCTGTGCTAGGCTGAGATGTTGCTCTCAGGCTTCTGGGTCTGCATTATAGCCGCCTTCCACTGGGGTATGAGAACTCATTGCCTTCATTTGCTGACTCTTCATTTAACGCGCTGTTCCTGTGACTCGTCTCTTCCAACTTGGCTGGTGGGTGTATTTCAGTTGAATGTTTTAAAAATCAAACTGTTCAAATGACAATGGCCAGCCACAATGTTGTTTGGTACCCTGCCACAGCTAAATAGCTGCAGTTCTGCTGCATGAAAGCACTAAAGGGGCTTCAGCCTCTTTAATGCTAGCCACGCTTTTCTGGGTGTTTGCAGTATGGGTTTCTATTCTGTTGTCACCCACAGCAGAACCTGATTTTCATCTTGCAAGTAAATAAATAAGGACTCATAATTATTCAAACCCATAAGATGCTTTTCTGGAATAACTTACACTCTTTGGACACACAGCTTTCTTATAGCTCAGTCTTGCTGGATGAAGGACACATCTTCCCAAGACAAAAGGTGCTTCTTTCTGAAGCGCTTACGAATTGTCAAAGCATGAATCCCACCCTCAAAATCCACCTTCAAAACACTTCAAGTGCTTAAAAAAACCTTAATTTGAAAGTCATGGTTTAGAATTTAACTCCTGGGGCCACTTGATACAAACAGAATTAGTGTATTTTTGCATTAAGTGTTCTCCAAGCATGTCTACACCTACAACTAAACCTGAGAACTCAGAACCGCTACTTCTGCAGTGCAAAAAATCACAAGGAAAGATCTGCTGGAGAACTGGAAGGAAAACCAGCACATTAATACATCTATGGCTTTGCCAGAAGCCCAGGCTAATTCTCAATCTTGATGGGGTTTTATGTTAATGGCATTGTCCAAAGAAGTAGGAAAAGGTCAGTCTTAATTCGTGGCATGTATCTCTGAAATCTAGTTTTGATAAAGGCTGGCTTCCAGTACAGCTCTGCACAGAAAGCCTTTGCCAAGCCAGGCAAATGGTGATGAATTCCTGTTATTGCCTGCAAATTGCCAACAGGTATTTGCAGCAGTCATGCAATATGGAAAACTGTGTAGAAGGGTGGAGCCAGGAACAGTTCAATTAAATTAGGGAAAAGGAGAATTGAGGCTGGAGAACAGGAAGAAAATTCCCCAACAGTGAGGACTACTGAAGAGTGGGGCCAGCCTCCCCAGGGAGGAGAGGAAAGCCCTCTCCTTTGAGTCATTTAAAAATAGGCTGGAGAAGGCACTCGACACTGTACTGTGGGGAATAATCCTGTATTGGCAAGGGTAGGATGAGATGACTTCATGCATTTCTTTCCCTCTCCAATTTCGGTGATTCACCCAAGCTCCAAACCTGAACATGCAGAAGAGCGAAAGAGTAGTGGGGCATGAGGACATCATCCAAAAGGAAGCTGAGAGGAACAAGCGTCATGAGGCCAAGAGGTCCGGCAGAACTCTAGTCCAAATTCTTTCTAACCACACTCATGCTATGGGCCAAGCTGATGAGCTGAAGGCCATGTGTTTTCCCTCAGAGCCCACTGACCCACTTATCGACAGGGCTTTGTGGTAAGTCAGGCTTGTAAGTTCTTCACAAATGCTTGCCTTTCTGATGCACCAAGCATGGTTTTAATACTCCTAACACAGAGCAAAGCACAGAAGCTATTAGAGACTTTGACCACTGTAAAACTAGAGCCTTGTTCCTAGAAAGAAACACAGGATTCACACACAATCCACAGAACACTGACTTTGGCCAGAATTGCTGGTTACTTGCAGTGATACAGCAATAGGTAATGCTCTGCCATCCTAGATGCTGCACAGATTGAGAAGAGCTTTCCACTCCAGGTGACAGCTCCTTGCTCAGGGCCTCCACACAGGGCAGAAGCACCCATGTAATGCCTGCAGAAGCCCTACAACTACAGTGCTTTCTCTGTATATGCTCTTGCAATACAAAACTGGGAATAATAAACTGGGAATTATAAGCAACGTGACCACAACAATTGGATCAGCCTGGTTTCCTCATCACCCAATGGCTCCTACCTGTTTACACTGTGCTCCTCCTGCAGAAGGCTGCAGAAGATATTGAGACTTTTCCAAGGCAATACCCATTCCCACTAGTATTCACAGCCTAGGAAAGCAAAATGACAAGGAGCACATTACATGAAAGCAGGCCGCCATGCCAAGCCTGTGTCATGTGTATTCTATTAAGCTGAAGGCTGAATAGAAGACTTTGTTTTCCACTTCAAAGGACCCCATCCCAATCTCTCGCTCTTCCCTTATGAATAACAAATTGGAAATAAATCTTCTGGCTGAAATGCATGGAAACTCATACAGTTGGGGCCCTCTGCAGCTTCCCAGCTCAATCACATGCTAATTTTTATTGTAAACACTTTTATGTGATATATATGTAAATCTCGCTGTGCATCGCTGCACCATGTAAAGCAATCCAGAGGGTGAGTCCTCAAGGAATGGGACACAGCGGGAAGCCTGAACACAGATTTCCAATTATTCACAGGGATAATGTTCACAGAGAAGGGTCAAGTTTTATATGTGGGCAGAAACTTACTTTTCTTCCTAACGATCCCATTTCATGCTGCCCTATAGGCCTGTGCCCTCTGCTTCTCACTACAAATGTTATTTAGCTCTTTTGATACTGAGAATACAAGGAAGCTCATTTTGCTGGGCAGAAAGTGCATTGGAAAAGTCACTCTTAGGATATACCAAAGGCTTTTCAATTTAGTTGGGTTTTGGTCCGTATTCAGGATGCATTCAGATATATTCTATTATATACTGGGAATGCACAACACTTGCCTCGCTATCAAACTTGATGACTGGATCAACACCCCAAACACTATAGGAAACATCACAGAATGAGACATCTCTGCCTTGGCCTTACTATTCTGCAGGCACTAAGAGGCAAGCAGACCTCATGGCATACACTAAACTTGAGGCCTGCAGCTGAGTAAATATTACAATTCACTCCAACGATAAGCATCTGCAGTATTTCCACATAACCCTCTGTTCGAGGCAGCGCTCAACTTTGTGATAACAGAGGGCAGGAAAAATCTCTCCAAATTAATCACACGGATTTGCGTGCATGTGCAGTCCTGCAGACCGAAGAAAGAAAAGCAATTTTCACATTTGCCTTTGCTACTAGGTATTTTGCTTCCAACGTGGCATTCTGCATGGCTGAGCCTTACAGATGCATGGCACGTTAGCTACAGGAGAAGCAAAAACTTGGTGAGCTGATCGCAGCTTCTATATGTAAAATCAAACATAGAGCATAGAGCCAAATGTCCTCCCCAGTGAATTTCTATGTACATATGTGCAGCATATGTGCTAGTACATGTGTATATTATCTTGCAGGAAACACGCAAGCTCAAACATGGGAAAAATTCAATGATCTAAGTTCACTGTTGACAAAAGCATTGAGACCCCAACTGCACTAATGGAGTTTTGCTCACTTAAGCCAGTCCTGAATTTGGCCCTAGAATTAAACCCACCCAAATCCTAGGTTAATTGAAAGAGAACAAAAGTTGGCCTACATGCAAGAGCATATTTTTCATGTTAAAAGCATTTCATTTTCTTTTTCTCTCCATATAATACTGTATTGATGCCTGTGACCCGTTTGGATGTAAATCAAAATGGATGCGCTAAAAACCTGGTTAAATAAAACGTCTTCGAAACAGTGTTCCCATGGTAAAGGCAGAACATAATATGCCAGCAACACTCAAGTTTCCACAGCATGAAGGGCCATATATGTGCCTGGGGAGGCAAACGTACTTCTGAAAAATCACTTTGAAGTTAGAATGGCTTTCCTTGAGCATCTGCACTGCCACTACCTGCTAATAAATCTGTGCTTCATGCAGGCTTGCATGAATAAATTACATGGAAGGATCATGAGCTTTTTAAGGCTCTTCAGCAAGAAGCAAGAGTCTGAATCAGTGAGCCCTTCATACTGATTACTTCTATATTGTACCAAATATCCCCAGATGTCATTGGCAACCTCAGCAGCTCCTAGAGAACCGCTTGTGGTCTAAGCATGACCAAGAGCATCACAATCTGGCTCTGTACACCCAAGAATGCGTGAGTCTGGTTTACTTCTGCCGTTTTAAATGCTGCATTGATGAGCCAAGCCCATCTGACTTTCTCAAACGTGCCTGCAGTGCTGTAAGTAAGGACTGCATTTGTTTCTTGCTCTTTGGTGCAGATGGCATACAGCATTCCTTCCACTGCACTTCAAGGCTGTGTGAATGACACTTATTGTGGCACTAATAAAGAGAGGGCTGTTTGCTGAACAGCTGTTGGGGACATTGTTCTTTTGTGAGGAAAATGCAGCCATTATGCTAATGGCATGCACAGGCCACTCTGGCCCCAAGTTACATCACGCCTGGAAATGTGTTTTCCTGATAGAGCACCTAAGCGAATGGCAGACACGTTAGCATTACTTAACCATTAGGGCTTAATCCCTAAATCAGCCCCATGGTTACTCAAAGAGGGAGTGAGGTATGGTAGAACACTTACTACACTGCCTGTAAGGAAATGGGTTTAAAGCTGGGCCTGGGTTTCATTTACTCTTGATTTGCACGTAGCTGAGCGCAGCAGAAGGAAATACTAGACTGCTTCTCCAGGAAAAAAGGAAAGCTGTCACCTACCTATAGAGGAGGGAAAGAGCCATTTTAGGCCCAGTTTGGCTACATTTCTCTATTTTCTACTTCTCCTGTTAAACAGCAACAGATTTGATTGTAAATTTTAGGAGGGAAATAGCATGTGGTTTATTGTTTCAATGGTGGAGTTATAAACACGTATTACTGCCGAGAGCCCCAGCTGCCTGGGCAGAAGCATTCTGTAAACTTTTCATTCTTATTAACTTTAAAACTCAGGTGCAATGAGCTCCAACCAAGATTAGAGCCTCCACTCTCCACAGAACCCCACCAAGCAGTCTTTCTACAGCATGCTTCAAAATACATCTCAAAGGTATGTCTGCACTGACAACAACAAGCAAGGATAAGTCCATTTAGAACCAGATCTGTTCACACCCTTACTGCCTATACCAGTCCCTCAAAATTGAGCTGTCTGGAGAGAGGAAACCAAGACAACCAAGCAAATGAGTACACATGCCAATGCCTTCATGCAGATCAGACCGACAGCAGATTTCCTAAGCTCTGTTCCTCTCAACGCAAATGTCTTGTTCTTGGGGTAACAATTGAACCTGGATGGAAAACAAGGGACCTAAGGAGACGTAAGGCCAATCCCAAGCCTGCTGTCCATTGTGTGGATAGAAATCAGTTCATGAAGACAGGAAACTTCTGTTCTGACCCAACCAACCTTCTGATACTGCTCAACGTCACATGGGAACAGCTGGACTCTCCCCTTTGTCATAACTACAATGCCCAGTTTATTTCACAGGGTGGAAACATGCCTGTGTGTACTCTCCTGAAGCCACTGAAGCATGTCTCTGCTTTTTCAGCATCTTACAGTACTATGCCACCACAATCATTACAAAATCCCACTGTATATAAGCTCCCTGGTCTCTGCCTGTTGCCTCTCAAGGTTCAACCAAGTATTTCTTTGCAAAACATTTGTTGATTTGTGAGATTCACAGATTTGAGAAAATTATCTAATTGCTAAAGCTAGAGACAGAAAACCACATGGACTCGCTACAGCTGCAGAAAGTCTTTGAGCTTCAGGTTTTGCCCAGAACCAAAACAAAGAAGGAAATCCTGGCCCCACGTAGTACCAGAAGAGCCAGACCATCACTCTGAGCATAGCTAGTCTGAGGTTTTTGTCTTTCCTTGTAGGTCCTGGGCCAGCAGAGTAGTACAGTCTTGTGCCAGCCCTCCTAGGACTCAGGGGCACACACTGTCTGCAGGGAGAAGTCAGCCTGACCCTGATGTTACACAGTCTTAGCATCACCCAAGCATCTCATCTCAGAATCAGACATATCTAATGAAAAATAAAAGGTTCCCAGGATAGTAGGTTTGTTTTCCTTTAAAAAACAATCACCAAACCCCCATTTTTTTCAAGTCTACTCATTTGAGACCTATGTCCTCCTATCCCACCTGCTCCTTTCCTCCTCACTGGCCACCAAAGCCTTTTCTCCAGATATACAATACACTTGGTCTATAAAGAGGCCATTCTCCACGTACAGCTGCATTTGAGTAACTCTCAGAGGCTCTGAAGCGCAGCCAACAAGCAGAAATATAAAACCCAGGAGGACTGAGTCTTGTTTCACCTGGGACGGGTTTACCTTACACACAGCTCTGTTCTCCAAGAGAGCTGATCATTCCACTCAGCCATAAGATGCAGGCATTTTTGACAAGATGTTTCTGGACTTAAACCTAACCAGAGGCTCTTGATTTTGAGGGAAGAAGGGGTTAAGCACTATTTTGTTGAAAAAGAACCCCTGATACTCTGTATTTCTGTGGTATTTCCACAGCAGAAATTAAAGCTGTCCTTTTCTCAGGTCTAAAAGAGAAAAGCACATGTATTAAAGCACAACATGAAACAGATGATAAATCACTTATGGTTGGTAGGTATTAAGATATGATGATCACAAGTGCTGAATAAAATGCCCAAACAGAAAAGAAGATAATAGAGAAGGGATGAGCTCCACAGTGCTACAGTCACCACAGTGGATACTACACACACACACAGCAGCAGGGTGAAAGCAGGAGAGCTATGCTACATTCTCTGTAACCCACAACAATTTCATGCTAAATATACAGCCTGTAATATGAAATTCCCACAATGAAGAACACACATACAGTATTTCCAAAGCAAATTACATAGGCATCCTGGAAATTCCAGGGCAGAATACAAGGGGACTGTGTCTTACAACACAATTGCAAAATTTGAACTAATATGGAAGGCTGTGTGCTTTGCAGGCATTTGGGAAGCACACCACATCTGTGTTCTGCTGCCTTTCCTCATGGCCAGCTGGCTTGGGATGGAATCAGAGGCATTAGCCCTAAAAGAACCTAAATCTGATCAAACAGATCCTGTGGTCATTAGCCATGGTGCTCATCCGAAAGCTGGTGTACTGAAGAGTGAATGGGGTTCCAACTGCCCTTTCTTTTCCTGAACTCTGAGATGAATTCAAACTCGGTTTCACTGTTAAGGCTTGGGTTAAAAAGACAGAGAAGAGCAACACTAACTTAGCCTAGCACAGAATTACAAGTGTTTGTCCTGAAATTAAATACAACACTGCAGTTTCCATCTCCCCTTTGGTTTATATCAATAATCTAAAACAAAGTATAGAAAAATGAAGAATTAGCAAAAGAAAGGACATGAAGCACGTATTACAGCAGTGGGCGCTACCTATGCCACCATTTCTTTACTGCTGTTTCTTAATTCATTGTGAACTAAGAAAGAAGCCTATTAACTGCTTCTAAATTGCGTGTTCACCTGAGTAACAGGCAGGAAGGCTTGTATTTGAAGCAGTATCCGTTTCTTGCTAATCATTGCAATACCCTCTTTACCAGCACCCTTAGCATACGTAATTGTATAGGTCAGTCATTCATACAATGCTCTCTTCTTCTAACCTAGTTTAGTGCACAATATGTAAGTTTACTCTCACACGGGACAGCAGGTGTACATTCAGAGACAGAAGAAAACTGTGCACATACACTTTGTAGCTAAAATCTGCTGGAAGCATAATGAATAACCAGAGCAGCTTGGAACAAAGCAGACATTAAAAATGGGATAGAAAGCACTTGATTTGATACCTATATTAAGCCTTTATTAAGCTTTTTTTAAGCTTAACAACTTTCTGCTGGCTGCAGCCAGCATGTATGGAAAGGAAAAGGAAACTTCTTCTTCCATGTGCTGTCCTTTACAATGGAAAAATATTTTTCCTGATTTTTACAGTGATTAGCTTGTTCAGGGAATTATAAGACTGAGTCTATCTTCCATCAGCTTATGTAACTTAGTACTAATGGTTTTAAAAATGACAGAGCCACAGCACTTGTTCTGTTCTGCGAGATGACCCACACGCATCATACACAACTGCCCCAGCATTTCCTTTCTCAAGTAATCCCATTAACGCAGTGCAGAATACTCAGACATCATCTCAATAACTTTCCCATGTTCAGGCTTTGTATTGTTTTTCTCTTGTCCTTGGGACTCCTACCTCTTCTTAACTGCCATCTCTTCATGCTCCCTTCATGCACCCATGAGTAGCCCTGGCCTGCATATTACTCCTATCGATGCTAGTTGGCCACATCCAGACTGCTGGATCATAGTGGGTTTTGCCCTTTGTGGTACTGTCAGAGCAATTTTGAAGAGCTTCATTCAGATAAACAAAACATATCCTGCTTTCATTGCCTGGCTTTGATGTGACAAACCCTGAGCTCTCTCCATGTGCCGAGCCAAGGCGACTGGAGCATGCAAGACTGATCTTTGCAGTTATCTGCTCTTGGTTCCACAGTCAGAACATATTGCAATGGGTTTGTGGAACAAACTGACCTGGTGCTGTTTCTCTTCAGATCTGCACTGAGCTCTCTAGATTAAACATGTCTCATCCTATGTGACTCATTCCTGTAGCCAGCTAAATTCAAGCTGTCTTCTTTAAAGCCTGCAATCTAAACAATACATTTTATTGTCACAGCTACGTGGACATTAGTTAAACCAACTTTACAATCTGCAAACAACCACACAACGCTGCTGGTTTATGTGGCTTTGGCAAGAACACAGTACTTTTTCTCTTTAAGCACTGCCACCTCTTGCTCTCAAACACTACTGCTGCACTAATAATTAACAGGTCAGGCCAGCATCCCTGCTGAAGAGTTTACACAAAGCCATTCCTGCACACTGGCAGGGAAAGAGATTCCTAATAAGGCAGCCAAAGCTGTCCTGTGCAATGGGACAATACCCAGATACCACATCAGGCTGAGCTCATCAAGAACCTACAGAATCCTCTAAGAACACAGCTCAGTTCTGTGAAAGCTCTTGTATGATTTCATGCTTCTTCTGCCTGTGGACTCCCCTTTGTAACCAATTCATTGAAGTCTCCAGATGCAACATTCACACTGTGGGTTTGCCTCCTCAGAACAACCCAAGTCATTTACAGTGGGAGGACAAGCTATTGTCCCAAGGATAATATAAGTCCTTCAAACTAAATGGAAGCAGAAAAGGAAAGGAAGATCACCACAGGATCCCATCCTTCCAACACCACTGCCCAATTTGGGTGTCAGCGGCCAGCTTGCTCAGAAGTCCAGCACCCTTAACATGAAGAAAGTTATTTTCAGGTCCTCTCCTACAAATATTTTATTTTGCTACAATGCCTTTAGTGACCTGCAATAATTGTCCATGTTTCCAACCCAGATCACAAAGCACCTGAAAAAGCCTTTCCTTCACCTTCTGCAGCGAGTTAATGCAAAAACAAAAGGACGAAGAAATGGCACATCTTCAAATCCAACCCTGTGCTCAACAGTCTAGACCCTGACTGTCTAGAGCAACCAGCTGGTGGGAGGACACAGCACATCATTCTGAAACACTGCACTATTAGGACATCATCTATTGACAGCTTCTTTAAATGACCTTTAAATGAAGTATATGCAGCCAATACCCTGTCAGTGACAGTTTCTCTGCGTCTGCAAAACACCATCAGTTTTCTCTGTATCAATTGCAATTTCCCAATTACTTTGAAGAATAAAACACTAAAAAAAAAAAAGATTAGATTTCTGGTATGTTGTGGAATAAAATTTAGACTGCATGCTACAAATCAATGGTTAGATATTCCCTGTTATTTTTCAGACATTCAGGCATAGGTAGGTTAGTACATACTGATTCTTGGACATGCCCGTAATTGGGATAACCAAGTTAGATAAGTTACCATGGAAAGCCTTTGCAAAATGTATAACTTTTATTTCTCTCATTAAAGAGGACTTACCTTTAGGGACTCCCAGAGGGGAAACTGTACCAGAGAGAAAGGAATCTGGAGAGGTGGGAAAAGAAAAAACATGTTACAAAGGCAAATGAAGTTGGCATGTTCCTCTACTGGCTAAATTAAGAACAGCTATTGTTCACTCAGAGAACTGCAGCTTATTACATTTACAAATCTTTACGGACACTTTATGTATGCTGCCATTAAATGACTGGTTTCACTAAAGCAGTTCTACTTTGTTTATCACATTCCCTGCTGAGAGGTTAATGTATTGTTACCAGGGTGGCCTACAAGAGCAATAAGCAGTATGATCTAGTGCAGGGATATTCCTGGTTTGACACTTAGCCAAGGAAGCCATAAGGATGGTTCAAGAAGCACGTTCCCGAGACCAGGGTCACAGCTTGGCAAAAATACACCTTCAGCAATAGACGCTCTCACAAAGGCTGAGCTGAAAACAGTTGTGCTCCAACCAAGACTTTGCAGTTAGGCATCAGCTGCAGAAACTTTCTCCCAGTGTTCTCATATTAAAAAGCCCCCTTGAGAGTTAAAAAGCAGGACATGAAGAGCTACCACAGTCAAGTAGAACTCAAAGGAGAAGCTTGGTGGTTCTCATCTCCCCACGTGTAATGAGAGGTTCTTCTGTCCAGCAACAGTCTGTATCCCTGCCTAGACTCATTCTTATTGCCATGTGTCCCCAAGCAGTGTCTGTGCCTACTTCGTAGATTTTGCCCTGATAAACACCCCATGATCAGCTTAACACTCTTAACCAACTCGTGACACATAGGGGAAAAAAGCAAACACACATTGCTGTCAGTTCTGTAGGCTGTGCAGGACAAACATATGTAGTAAGTCAGTTTTCACCATAAACAGAGTGATTCTTCACAACAAGAGACATCACTTCCCAAGATTATGCCTTCCTTTATAATTTCTTCCTCCCTCTTCCATTCTTTCCACTAAGTTCTGTGTCTTCCTCTTCCATCACCACTATGACAAACTGTGTCCAATATCCTCCTCTGATGCCATCTCCAGCCCAACAATCTATCTCAAGACATCTTGGAGATAGGGGTCCCTAGGAAAACAGTACTGTGCTAGAGTTGCCCTACAGATGTATGTGCAGGTTTGCTTTGTCCCTTCCTAAATGCATCTGCAATTAACTTCTCCACTTTGACAACAAGTCAAGTCCCAGTTTCAGATCTTCTTCCAAGTATCTATTTTCGTCTCCTACTTTTAACTTTCTTCCCCAAACATGATGCATGTTGGGTCAGTTTCCCTCTTAGGCTGATTTTGCAGCTCATGCATCATTTTATCACTCAGAAAGCACTTATGCACCTTTTGCCATGTACTAGATGCTCAACATGGGTCACATTTAACTAATACATAAATCTTTGATCTTTGTGAGTAATGTCAGGTTAAAAACATCCACTACAGAGAGACAAACTGCTTATTAAACCCAAATCACACTACACAAAGGAATCTACAACAATACATCCATTAAACATCACAAGAGCTAAAGAGTCCTGTCTGCCTCACTGTGTTGAAACTAATGATTAATAAATGAGTCTATTAGGTTAATCTGCCGGGCAAAACGAAGCTTGACAGGCACCTGTCACAGAACATTTGTTATCTATTTGGGCAGGAAACGGCAGTGAGAAGAAATCAATGTCAGTGCTGTACCTAGAGCTGACAAACTGAAATCTCAGAGGAAGTTTGTCATCTTGAGCAATGAGCAATATCCCTGGTGGCAGCTCCGAGCCCCACAATAAAGGTCAGACACAGCTCTTATTTATCAGGGCCTTGAAACTCTAGTGTAGCAATTAAATTTCCTTTTTAATACTGGGTGAAAAAGCCCAGCTATTTGACAGTAATGTGTGGTAATTTATTTATGAGAAGATATATATATATCCACATGCTGCTGCATCATTGTTGAATTGGAGTTAAATGGCACGATTTCTTTGCAACGTAAAAGCAGCATAATCTATTACCTAGGCCAAAACACAGGGAAAAAAGAAACAATACCCACTACATTTGCTTCAAGTTTGTGTAAAAGAGAGGAAAGGAAAGGCTCTGTATCCAGCCGTACACCAAACAAAACAAGCTTTCAAACACAGCCTCCAATTTTTGCTTTCCTATGCTCACGGAGGAGTGGTAAAATTCTGCAGCTGTTAACAAGACAGCAAGGGAAGCTTTTGACATAAACCCCTTTTTATCTCCCAGCTCGAAACATTTCAATCAGAGAGGAAATTTGTTCACGACCGCTGTTTGATTTTCGGCGTTCCTGGTGTTTGCTTTCCATGTCCTGCTCAGCAGGGACCCGACCTGGATAGGGATTATCTGTTTCACTTTTCCCTATGCGCCCCATGAGCTGATGCTATGCACAGGCTTCCAAAATGCCTGGGAATAGTATGAATGTATGACAGTGGGATATGCACAGCCACTGGGCTCCCTCCTCTCTAGGGTGCCTGCAGGATAAGGGTCTAAACATCCCTAAGTCACACACTGATGGAGTTTGAAAGCTTGAAAAAAGCAAACAAACTGGGAAGCTCCGCCAACAAAAACACACAGAGCAGCACTTCTGCTTGCACTAAGATGATACTAATGAGATGTCCTCCAATTTTACAGTTATCCATTGTAGCCTGTTTGACACCAACCTGATTTAAAAGCAAAACCCACACAAGCAATTTCATGGGTACTGGAATGGAAGGGATTCAGCCTTCCTGTGGGTTTTGTCATCAGGTGCACTGAAGCCAAATAATTTCCAAGCTGTGTTCATCGATATTTTTGAGATGGGGACCTCCATCGCATTTCCCCTCAACATTCCACAGCTCTGTTGAAAGTTCAGTTCCAACTGCAAACCTTTCCCAAACCCCTTCATTGCCTCTACTCTCCTCTCACATTCTCCTCTTAAAGAAACTTCTATTTCCCTTTGCAGCTTCTGCCTCTCCATCCCATTTCTGTAGCCAGCATGTCCAAGGGCTGCGCAGGCTGCCATGCATTCATGTGTGCATACAACCATTTGCATAAGCCTCGTTTCCCCTAGAGCCCAAACTATGCAACCCATGCCCAAAAGCAGGATTGGTATATACACAAATGAAATAGCTCTGCAAGGGTAGCTCATCCAACAAAGCCTCTAGATGGCTAATTGCCCTTTATTCCTCTACCATGACAGAGGTGACAAAATCTCGCAGGCTTGAGACACTTCTTAATTTGAACATTTACAGCATTTTATTCCTTTTCATACTTTGCTTCATAAAAGGAAAGCTTTTCAGCAATGAACAGAATCACACCCTGCCAGGCAGTGATATTTATGCCTGAAATAGGCTAAGGCAACAACAAAAATGTTGTCCGCACATGTGGGTAACTGTGCCAGCAAATGTGAAACCCTGGTGAGCTCCACCACTCTCTCATTCAAGGTTAATATAAAATAGACAGAGTACCACTTCTCATGTCTGGCCTAATGTTATATAACTGTGCTGTTTGTTCAATACAGTCAGCTCTTGCACCAAAAAAAGTTTAAAGCCCCCAGAGCGCTGTAAATTGTTGTTCCAAAATGTTTTCTGGGTTAGTGACATTCTCATTTACTGAGGTCCCTGTAGTCCTCAGCACCTGATGCCTAACTTAACGTAATGAATGTTGCAGGTTCTTATTTCTACAGATCTGTTTAATACCCCTGATACGGGAATTTTAAAGATACGTTTTAATAAGCTGCTTTGACAAAGAGCCTCACTTCACAGCCACAGCGGCAGACACACGCAGCTCACTCTACGGAAACGCCAACCTGAAGATGGATGACAGAGCAAAAGTCCTACAATCACCTACTTTTTAATTACGTAAAAGCAACTTAAAGCAAAGCTTAATAATACTCATTGTAGCTACAACACATTTTAATGTAACTCAAAATTCACCCATTCGGTATCTGATGCTAAACTGCAAGCTGACATTGTCCCGAAGGAAACGCAGCAGCCAGGGAGCAAGGAGAGGATGCTGAAGGAGTGGCAAAGAGGGGGAAGGAGAACGAAAAGGAACAAAAACCCAACCAAACCAACTCATCAGCCCCTTCAGAACTGGGATTCCCTTCCAAATATGAGAATTCTTTCACACAAAGAGGAAACAGATGTCTGTGGCTGGAATTCGCATGTGGCTTTATTCTCTTCTAGGATACAATAAAACTACTCTTCTTCTCATCGTCCAAGCTAGAAATTAAACAGTGGCATGTCATGCAGAGTCCAGCTGTGCTTTCTACCTCCAATCTTTATTAGCAATATATTTGAAAAAAAGAAGAAGAGAGAGAGAGACAGAAAGGGAGAAACCAGAAAAGCATAAGAAATGAAAAAACTATGTGGTATGTGTTCTCAAAACAATATAAAACCTACAGATGTTCTTACTAATCTGTGGCACATGTTTGTTTATTCAGGTTTTCCCTGTCTCCAGTTCAGCAGGCTTTGCTCTCCAAAACAGCTATCTGTTTTTACAAATGTTAGAGTAAATACTGCAGGAGAGATTGGCATAAACAGTGAGAGGAGGAACAGGCGCACCTTGTAAGAGCAATCTGTGCCCCTGGAACTGTGCCCTCCGTCCCAGGAACAGCTCTCCCCCATACCTCCACTGTTCCCTATTATTAACAGCAATTGGAGGAGAAAGCCAACAGCTATAAAGAGGATTTTGAGAGTATGAGCATCACAAAGGCCAATGACAAGAACACCAGTTCCTGAACTGCAGTCATGGAGTGGTTCTCAAGCTTGCACCCAACCTGTCAGCTGCATGTTCTTTGACAAGGCTCACAGAGACACTGTCATGTTGAAGCCTGTACTTATAAGGCATGCTTTGTCACAGAGATTAGAGCTGCAGATGCCAAACTGTGCCTTCTCCATTACAATTACAAAAAAATAATCTAATAACCCACTTCTGAGTACCAAAGAACATACTGCTTTCCAGGGATATATAAACCACAAACTTCAGGAAAACAATCTTCGCTTTACTGAAGTACCTTTTACGTTCCTTTTTTTTTAAATCAGCTTCTTTATAAAAGATGGTTCTCTGACATGGGTTCACATTACAGTAGAATAAAACAACCCTGTCTGCACACTGCAGTTAGCATCAAAACATTTCCATTAATAATCACAGTAAATCTGATTCAGTGCCTTGTCCTAAAACTCTTTACACACTTGCATAGTACATCTGGATTATAATAAACTGGTGTTCCAGCTATAAATATACTTTCCCTACGGTAGGATTTGAAAAGACAGCGTGAAATGAGGTAAATCTCTCCCTGGGCATGTCAGACGTAGCAGCATTCAGTACTGTTAGGAAGACCTGTACCGTTTTGCAGTACCAAATGACAGTAAAGATGTAGAGGAGCTCAGCACCACCATCATTGATTGTATGCCCCAAAGCTGACAAAGTAGACTTATTTTGTTGCACAGTTTTGATGAATACTGCATCCCAGGACCTCCTTGATAAACTGCAGATTCCATAAGGAGCCTAACAAAAGTAATTTGCAATCTTAACGTGAATGAAAGACTGTCAAAGCCATCAGCAGTGTTCTGAGAGATGGAAGGTGTGAGCATGGTGAAAGAACAAACAAGCTTATATGTTAAATAAATGATGAGGGCTTTGTTAATAAACACTGATGTAACTAGAAACAAACCTCTTCAAGTAAGTATGACAACACTGGTACAGCAATGACCAGAGAAGACCTTCTCTTGGCTCCATTCCTTGAGGGACATAGTGAAAGACCAAGTTCACATACGGCATCCTCCTGTAAGACTGCATAAAGCCAAAGAAGGGTGAAAGCCCCTGGGAAGTTGGGTCAGCACAGCTAAACCATCAAGTTGCATTTGCAACAGCTTTCCACAGCTCTTCAGCATTGAACCTCGGCTCTACTGCACTGCCAGAGGCAAAGGAATGGCATTTAATGTGGTAGAAACCAAGTACCAAGAGCATCATTAAAACAAAAGCTTTAGATCATGCACCAGCAGCTACCTGAAGTAATCAGCAATTGCCTCATTTCTAAGCAAGTAACATTAACTCTGTGTTAGTTGAGAGACAACTACAAGCAAGGAGAAACACAGAACTCCTGAATTATGTTTGTTATTCTGATTCACTGATCCTCAAATAAACATTTGCACCTTGCTTCTTCTGTTTCCCCAGCTCTAACCCCAAAGTATTTCCACTGATCACCTAGCACATGTGAATGGAAGTAAATTCCTTTCAGAGACAAAATACTGTGTGCCCCACAGGGCTGCTTAATTTGGCTACAAACCATTCTCATAGATGTCCTTTGGACCTGTCTGGCAGAACTGCACATGCAATAGGCTTGTAGACAGCACTGCATGCTTGTTATAAAAGCAGCACACAAAGGTTGTGTAGAGACAGATAAATACATGGAAAATTCTATCCAGTTTTCTTTCCTCTAGAAAAAGGCTTTATAACAAGAAAAAAAGAAACAAGTTTTTCTGGAGGGGCGATGTTGAGCAGTGAAGGGGAAAGACACAGTCAGAGATCTGGCATGACTGCATGTTCCCAAAACATGGGGAAAATAGATGCATTGAGGCAGATGCACAAACTCAATGCAGGCTGGATTGATTTAAGAGAGCCTGATGATCACAGAGCCTTAACTTTGTCCACGCATGAGACAGACCATCATTGAGCTATTAACAGCTCTTTCCTCAAAGAAACAGTATTAACAGCCTTCAAAATCTCACACACATCCCCTTTTGCACCAGACCCTTTGCTGAGAGGACAAAATAACTATTAAGAATGGTATGTTAGCCACAAAAATTGATCTTATTGGACTTTATGCACAAGCTGGACCAATCAGCCCCTAATTAGACAAATAATATCCATGTTCGCCCATTTTCCAACAAAGAAGCACTGAAGGAGATGCCTGTTTTGCCATTCATCCTTGAAAACAACATGCCCAGAAAAATCCCCAACAAGAAAATGAATACGCTGACACTGATTTGTACACGCTGTTTGCAAGGCACAGATAAAAATCTTGTAGGCTAAAAGATGAGTTTAGCAGTTGCAGAAGAATGAAGGTATTGTTTAACAGGAAGCAGATGTATGTCAGATGGCAAACTCATTAAAGTGTCCCATCGTTAAAGGAAACGGGATAACAACGAGCCATCTGAAAAAACCTGAACTGATCAGGAAATACACAAGCCGCAGCTAATCTCCTATTTATTGGTAGGTAATGCCTTTAAGTCATGCACATGCATTGAGTTTAGGACCATGAAGGGCTAATCTTTGTTCTCATGAAAAAAACATAGGAACAGAACCCTGGAGCGTGGAGCGAAGCATTGCTGGAAGAAGTCTTGTGAGGAAAAACTTCAACATTTGGAGAAGCTATTATATCAGGATGTGGGTGTAGACACACGCGTGGTTATGTGCTGCTGTTCAGGCAGCATGTCAGCTCACTGACTTTGAAAGCATTTTAATGTACATTTGACATACATTTAGCATTTTAAATAGAAGTATAGTTTTTAAAATGCCTTTTGAAGGCACCTGTTGAGAGCCAGCCTTCAAATACAAGCTTTTAAACTCTAATCAAAGAAATCGAATGTACAGTTAGGCGCTGGACTGATAGATTTTGGAGTATCAGAGAGTTAAACAGTCCTTTGAATGAGGATTTTGCAGGGGATACAAGGACCTAAGCACAAGGAATTAGACAAGTAGCATGCTTGATTCACAAAGCAGGTGGATCTATGGAGAGGAGCAAGCATATTGCTTCATCCAGCAAATATTCAATCAGAGAAACTTGACAACAGTGCAGCTGTAATCACACTGACATCAGCAAAGGAACTCTTGTCCTTGGAGTAACAGCCACTAGAAACATGTGTTTCTCCCTTCCTGGATGTATCTCAACCCTTAGCAGTTCTGTTACAAATGTCTTGTTAGTACATTATGATTACAAGTATAACAGAGCAGCTCTCACCATAACAAACTAAATTCATCTCTTATCAGGAGATTTCTGAGCGTCACTAGAAAAACTGTCATTGGGAAATCCATCTCTGCCTTTGCATATGGGCCTGATCCAGAGTTCATTGAAAGCACTGGGAATTCTGCACATGTGGGTTTAATAGCTTCTGGATCAGGACCAAGAATGGTCAAGATGGCGGAAAAGAGGAGAGAGTGGATGCAAGGTTCTAGCATACAACACAAGGATCAACTAATTTGGATCCTACCACATCCTTCCCAGGATGCACAGACTCCTGCTGAGAGCAAAATCTAGGCTGTGCTCTTTTTAACTTGAATGGCTGCAAATTCCCTGCTTTTACAGAAGCTGTACCTGAGCCCAAGCCATGCACATTTAAGTACCACTTCAATTCCCAATAAAGTTAATGGAAGTTAAGCAAATCCTCTTGAATGTCCTCCCAAATACAAACATTGGTATTTTCCTGCATTGATAGCCCTGATTATCTGGTAAGGACAGTCTTGATTACCTGGTAAGGGAATTGCTGCCTTTTATGGAGGAAAAAGAGACAACCAAAGGCTGCTTTAAAATAAACACCCCACAGATACTATGAGAACATTACTCCATTAAGGCCAGTGCAAAACCAACATCAACAGAACTACTATAATCACTAAAATTGGAACTTCTGTCTTTGAAGCACATGACATTGCAGTTTATGTATCTCACACCAGTATCTCCATCATGTGGCAGAGAGAAAAAATGCAGATTAATGTCAGATTGAGGAAAGGCTAGTCATGTAAAGGTGTTTTACTTACCTTACACACAAAAATACACGATTATGTGTGTACACATTCAAGCTTTTATGAGCATCTCACAAAACGGAGTGTTGCTAAGCTTGCTTCTGTGATGGCTGTTTTCAGCTGTTGAGGAAGAACTGTACCTGCATTGCACAGCACAGGTAAAAGAAGGAAAAGCTCTGTTCTGGAAGGGGCTCACAGCCTCACAGGCCCAATGGGTGCCACTGAAATAACACATAGGGGAAGCTGCAGCAGGTCAAGGTGAGGTGTCTGGCATACAGACCTAAACAGCAAATCAGTACAGGACGAGTTAAAGGACTTATCCTCACAGAATCCTTGAAGGTATTCATCACATCTGATCTTTACTGGTGTTAGCTGAATAGGAGTTAGTTCTGCAAAGCACTAAAACACGTCTGATTTTCCACCTCTTTACAGAGCATTAGTCAAATATGTCCCTAAATCCTGTACTGGACAGTCTGACTATCCTGTGTGCCTGAAATAACAGCGGACTATTTTATTCAGCCCAAGCACAAGCCATGGTCTTGCAGAAGCCACCTAGTGAAATGACTTGCCTATGTTACACTGGGAGGCATATTACCTTATGACAGTGTTCTCTCTTGCTTTCACGTATTAAAGCACAAGCTTTCCTGGACTGCAGCTACAGTTCTATAAACTTTAATCTAATTCTACATTATGAAGGACCTAATTTAAAACTCACTAAAGGTAGCTGAAAAATCACAACAAGAATTTGATCAAACCCAAATGAACAGTCAGACAATGCACATACCAATACAGGAAGGATGCCTCATTTAAAGCCTTTTCTTTACCCTCCATAGTTCTTTTGATGGTTCAATCAGCTCTGTAGACTCTAACTATTTAAATAGGAAGTCCCCTGGACACAGCAGACCTCCCTGCCTATGCAGCTGGAGAGATACCCCGCTCCTAATGGTGCATTTCTTCCCCCCCCCACCACTGAAGGTAGCAGCTGTACCATGTCAGGTCAGGCACTGCAGGGCCACAAAGGACTCACTGCCCTCCCAGGAGAAGACTTTCAGACTTGTCCATTGCTACTGAGCCCCAGGTAAAGCCATCCCACTGCCTGCATCCCCAACTTCCTGCCTGTCAGCAAGCTGGGAAGAAGCTTCAGAGAGGCTGGCTGCATCTGCAAACCCAGCGTGCAGAGAGCAGGGAGGGTTTGCTTCCAGGGGCTTCTTTTAGGCTTCCTCAACAAAGCCTAACCCTGCCGGCACAACCATTTTACAAATAAAAGCCATGGCTCTTAATGATTTGTTTCAATTCATTTGTGGAGAAGATGCTTTCACCATAAGCCTTTAAATTCATTGTATGTCTTCATGCAGCCACCTCATATCCATATGCCTTGAGGATCTATCATAACCACAATGTCAAACCATAAAGCTAAACCAAAACAATTTCTTGCACTCAGTTACCCAGCTTGGATGCAAGGAAAGTGCATGAAACTACAAGAGCATGGGAACAGAAGGGTGCTTTGGTAGGCAAAAACTAAACTGGAATGCCCCACATACGCACAAACCCTTCTTTTTTCCACTTGCTCATCCTGCATGGCTGTTCACACATCCCAGCTATAGGTTTAAGGCTATCTTCAGAGCCTGACGGGAGCTGAGCCACAGAGCATGACAGCAACTAACTATTATTCTATGAAATCCTGGTTATAGTTGTGATCAGCAAAGTCAACACTATTAAGTTTCTACTTTACCAGTATAAACCATCCCCTCCCTGCTTGGCAAAGCACTTAAGCACATCCTTAGCCAGGCTGGTTTCAGCTGGGGTAGAGTTAATTTTCTTCATTGTATCTTGTATGGGGTGATGTTTTGGATTTGTGCTGGAAATAGCCTTGATAATTCAGGATGTTTTTGTGATTGCTGAGCAGAGCTTATACAGAGTCAAGGACTTTTCTGCTCCTCACTCTACCCATAAGGTAGGCTGGGAAAGCATAAGGAGTTGGAAGGTGACACAGTCAGAAAAGCTGACCCCAAGTGATCCAAGGGATATTCCACACCATATGGCATCATATTCAGCATACAGAGCTGGGGGAAGAAGAAGGAAGAGAAGGATGTTTGGGGTGATGGTGCTTGTCTTCCCAAGTAGCCACTATGGAGCCTTGCTTTCCTAGAGATGGCTGAACACCCACCTGCAGATGGGAAGTGAATGAATTCCTTTGTTTTGCTTGTACGCACAGCTTTTGCTTTACCCATTAAATGGCCTTTATCTCAACATATGAGTTTTCCAACTTTAACTCTTCTGATTCTTGCCCCATGCCACTATGGGGAAGTAATGAGTGGCTATCTGCCAGCTGGCATTAAACCACGAATGACATTAGTTTTCCCTATTGCTGAATAGGAACAAGATTATGCTTTAAAAACTTATCTAAAAGACCTGACCCAAACAAGTCCTTAGGCCCCATACTCTTCTTTATGCTCCATACTCTTCTTCATGCTCCCAACTTTCCATTTATCCAAAAGCTCTTCCAGAGTTGGAGCTGAGTCAAAGTGTTTTGTTGAACTGACACCTAAACAAAGATTTCTGCTAATTTAGGGCTGCAACTGAATTGGTGAATGGAGGGACGAGCCAAAGGAAATAGACTAAACTTTTATGTGGGTTACTTTAGACAGACAACAAAGAAGCCAAAGTGGCCTCAAACATCCAACAGAGTTGATAAGCCAAGGTATCAGTACAACAGCAGCTCCACAAAGACGTTTCAACATCACCACTAGAGGCATAAAAATCCAAGCAGCCAATGTAATTGCCAGGGCCCCACAATGGGATCAGATCCCAGCATTTCCAGCACACTCTTCTCTCACGCAGCAGGTCTGAGCACAGCATCTGCTGCACTGATGGTTCCTTTAAGAAAAGTTACTTCTGTGGAAAACATTGACACCAAAAGGAGAAAGCCAAATTGCACGCCCACTGCAGTACAGCCTCCAGAGGGAAAAGGATGGGAAATGCTGCTCTTACAGCTTTAATTCATTTAAAGGACATTTCGCATCCAGAAGTTTCCATTGAGATGATTTCTTTTCCTCATTGGCTTTGCAGCCACGTCAAATGCCCATCACAGCCAAGGGGCAGATTTGCCAATTCCCTGCTGTCACAGGTAGATTCATAAAGCTCACAGTGAAATGGTTTAAGCTCTGTTGCCTGGTATGGCTTTTTGTCTGCGCTACACAGCAGTAGGTGGCATTTACATAGATATGATTTGAACCACAGCCTTCCCAATTATTTTCCAGTTGGGAACCAGAAAATCAGCAACGAAATAATTTTCATGCTAGCAGGCATTACTTGAAGGGAAAGAAAATCAAACACAAAAAATGTTGGTTGGGGAAACAGCCAGACATTCCCCAACCATGAGGAATCTCCAGAACTTTTACCTTTGAGGGCAGTATTTTAGTATCTGCTTAAGAAACCTGCCTTTAGGTACGTCCCCAGAGCTATTTCTGCACCTGTAGTACTTGAAAGCCTTATTTAGTGCTACTCACAGACCCTATAGTGCATCTTTTTGCCCTAAAACTGAGATGTAGTAGTCAAATCAGCTCAACAAAAGTGCAAGGCAGCATCTGAAGCAAAAAAAAACCACTGAAATACTGAACCTGATCAAAGCTGTGGTGTCCCTGAGGTTGCACTGATGACAGTGGGACTCAAAAGAACTGGGCAACAGGAGAAAATAGGAAGCAAATTAAAGACCAAAGAGGAAAGGAAATTAAGCAATGTTATTGTCCAATACAAGGAACAAGCTGATCTCAAAGCAAACGCCTTTCCCAGTGTAATGGTTGTAACCTTTTAGGCTGAACAGAAACAGAGTGGTGTTAGCAGTGTATAATATAGCCAACTGACTTAAACCAAACATCACAATTTCTGCAACGTTTCAACCTCAAGGCATTTTAATCACATTTTTCATCTGTCTTCCATGGGATTTTCTGATTTGCACCAGAATGCTTTCTTCACTTAAAACACAATTTTTATCTCAGCACAAGCAGTAATAGAACACTTCAGACAAAACAACCAACATTTGTGAAATTCATACAGGAGCAAAAATTAACTGTGCCTTTCAATCAGAAGTTACAATATAATCAACACCTTTCTTTAAATAGCACCACCAAATGCTGGTAGTGGTCTTTGCATCATGAAAAGAGTTCAGAAACCTGCAGAACTCTGCTCTGCTTCTGCAGTCACACATAGCATTTAAAAGCTCAGTTGACATGATACCAATAAATGATGTGACTTTGTTTGGAAGTCCTACAGTGAATATTATCAGTGTCTTAGGCCCAGAACTAATCTGAGGTGGAAAGGAGGTTCCAAAATTCACGCTGAAATGCTGACAGACATGGTGAACTCCCCATTACTGTTCCTTTCAAGCACTGGTCTGGCTCCTCTCATAACTGCTCTTATGACCACTTCATGCCAAATAAGCCAGGCTAAAGATGACAATTAGGAACCAGGGAATGATCTCAGCAGTGTGCCAGAAGAGGATCTCCGAGTACAGCCTAAGGAACAGACGACCCTGGCTGACTTTGCTCTCAGGCTTAAATCAAGGATGAACTACTTCCACCACCAGCAGCAGTCACAGAATCATAGAATGGTTTGTGTCGGAAAGGCCATTAAGATCATCCAGTTCCAATCCCCTGCCATGGGCAGGGACACCTCACCCTACACCATGTCACCCAAGGCTCTGTCCAATCTGACCCTGAAGACTGCCAGGGATGGAGCATTTACCACTTCTTTAGGGCACCTGTTCATGCCTCAGCACCCTCATAGTAAAGAATTTCTTCCTTATATCTAACCTGAACTTGCCCTGTTTAAGTTTAAACTCATTATCTCTTGTTCTAACACTACAGTCCCTGATGGAGAGTCATCTTAGAGAAGACCATGGCATGATGCCCTCTGCCTACAGACCAGCTGAGAAGAACCCATTTGGAAGGTGTAGCTGAGCACTGAGAAGATCCTACCCTGAGGAACAGCCTTTACAAGAGGTACTGATTAGAAATGAATAAGCAAAAAAACCCACAAAAAAAACAACTTTTTGTTGGGTAAAGAACTCCTGGCATTGCTTTGCAACACGTACCAGCTTGGTAAGATAAATGACAAAAGCCTTTAGTGTGGTGGAACAGTTAAATACAATCACAATAAAATTCCACCTGTCAGCTCCAAAAGCACCCCACATGTAGAATTTACACAAGCTGAACTGGAATAGGTTCAAGGCATGTCATAACAGTCATTTCTGCGCTGTGCACTGTTAAAATTGGCCTCAAGATGAATTGAGTGCTTGTAAAGGGCAATCATATTTCAAGCAAACCAGGACATGCTCAGGGTAGTTGGACTGCCCCTTCAGCTGCATTCCAGAGTGCTCAATTTTTGCCACTTGGTTTTCATGACAAATATTTCCAGAACACTTGCAAAAAAACCTCTGCAATCCAGTAAAAATACTTTGTGGTGAAGTTTTGGAGAAGATGGTAGGAGAAAGGTATTAGTTTATATTGAATGCATTCTGCAGAGCGTTATTCCAACCTAAGCGAAAAGTTAAGACTCACAAGTATTTTTTGCTCACATGAATTGTTTGTATTCTGTCAGTTCCCATAAGAGAAATAAGGCATTTCCAATCTAATAGCATCATATGGAGTGTGGTGTGTTTGAATGACAGCCTATTCTGTTTCAATTGGGATGGTTTTCAGCAAAAGCCACTTCTGGTGTAGGAGACATTACTAAAATGTAAACTAGAAGTGCACTGGAAGTTATTTTACTCTATTTCTTCCTCAAGGGACTTCAGCTGAAAAAGCTTCTCACTGTGTGCAAAGGACTTCTGAATTATCCAGTGGTGCTAAGCACCCTTGTCCTTTCTTCAGGTCAACTTAACAAACAAGTTAAACAGGCAAACATGCATGGGGGAAATAGTCAGGCACAGGCCTTCGCAGAAGCTGTGCTTTGGAGTCTGATGCCAATGAACAAAAACCCTCTTGAGCTTTCTCAGAAATTAATACACTAATAATGCAATATTAATATGCAATAATGAGACAATTTTCTTCCATGTCACACAACTGCATATTCTCTATCGGCACACCAGATGCTTTTTGAAGCTAACAAATTACATTGTCAACAGCTAATACATTTCAGATGCAGCAACTACAACAGAGGTTAGTGGCAATTCTGCAATAAGAGTGCCATGAAGCCCATGCCCCCTTTACCCACATGGCTGCAGTAAGTGTTCAGGTGCTCTGGTGCCCAGGTGCTCTGGTGCCCAGGTCAGACGCATTGGTAACGTTTTAGCAGGGTGCTTGCTCAATTTTCAAGGTAAATATTTCTGTAAATGATTCACTTTTAGAATGTTGCTATTCTCACATTGCCATGCATTTAAAAATTGTCATGCTCAAAGCCTTCAAAAATAGATCTCTCAGGCATCTTTAAATTTGTATTATTAAAAAGAGAATCAGGTATCCTGGATCTCCTCTTATTCCAGGTAACTTACACCATATGCAGTCCAGCCAACTAGTTAAACTTCCTCCCCTTTCTATTTCTTGATGCTACCAACACCCAGTACACAAAATCCATCACTTGAAGAGAAAATAAGAAACCTGAACGGCCAACTAGGCTGCACTAGGTCTGTGGTGTCCCCAGGAGAGACCAGAGGCTCTTCCGGAGATCAGGCATTGAGTAGGGAATGATGGTGCTCACACGTTAGAGAAAGAGAACATGCCAGAGGCAGCTATAATTTTATTGCCGGCCACTTTTGTACCAAACACTTCACAACCAATTGCAGATTTGCCCCAGGACCTGTAAATAAGGGAAGGAAGGCAAATATCATTGCTCAATTCACTTAAAAGAAAGGCAGCAGAGGTGCTGCAAGCTTAAGTGCCACCTTGATGACAGTGTATTCTTTATAAATAAATCATTTCTACACCTGAAACAGCTCATTTCTTCCTTTCATGATAATTACAGTTTGAGAAGCCTCATTTAAGAGGTGCAAATTAATTTCCAAATTCCACCTACTGTCACCTATTGGGTGATTTATTACCTGCAGGAGCACTTCAGGAGACACCTTGGAGGCAAACAAGGATTGCTGTGACAGCTCCTTTAAGATATGGCTCTGCTCTTAGAGTCCGATGAGCCCAGAGATAAAATAACTGCATACAGGTGTTATAACTACAGCACCTTGGGATGTTTATGCTTCAGAGGAGTGCATTTTCCCCTCTAGAACATGCAAATGTTTGCCTCAACACCATAGCCCTTGCTTTGTGAGTCGTTTCCATAAACTGCCCAGGTTCAGGTCATTTCAGATCCTCTCCACTGACCAGAGCTTCCAGCAGACTCTTCACAGTGCAGCAAGAAGATCTACACATATGCCATGTAACTCCTCTTTGCAACCCAATTTGGTGCCCAAATGTCACAGCAAGAAGGAAACAATTCAGCCCAGCATGGCTTATATACACACCCATGCACCAAGTTCAGGTACCACTCCACACCACCTCCCTGACACATCATTTTGACAGTGAAAAAGTCTCCATAGAAAAACAACTCTTCCAGTAACACAAGTGGAGAAATACAGTTTAATAAGCTCTATAGTCTTTATTTACCTGTTTCACTTAAGTCTCTTACTCTACACAATACCCAAAGTGTTTCTGTCACAGAGTAGCACTGCTCCTCTTACAGCTACACCTGCCTTTCCTGGGAATTACAGCACTATGGGGAAAACAAGATCCAGAAGCCACTGACTGAGGGCAGGGCCTGTTACCAACATGTTTGTCTAGCCTGTTTTAGTAGCCTCTCCTGATGGATGCACCACAGAGATGACCAGCTCAGGCACCACTTTGTTGGATAGTTCCCCAGAGCAATTTCAGTCATTGCTTCTTCGTCTTCTCAGCAAAGGCACAGGAGCAGATTTTTCTTGTCTCCTTTGCAGACAACACTCAAGTGCATGTATTTATTTATCATTTTTCCTCCCTGTGGCTTGCCCAATGCTCTTCCTCCCTTTCACGCACATGGACAAGAGGCTCAAAGATTGCCAAAGGCATTTCCCACCTTGTATTTCATCAGCAAGCTTAAACCGGTAATCAAAAATTGGTTAAGTCTAAACCAACATTAAACCTTTACGTTTGGGAGCAAAAGAAAATACAGAGGCAGGACAGCCTAAGAGAGATTCCTATTATCTGTCAGTAATAAATTTCTTCTTATTTTGTGCTAGTGGGATGTCATAATCTCCCTTCCTATGGAAAAAGGAACATCAGAGCTGAGCACGTGCTCTGGACTCTGGAAAGAACACCTGAAGCCAGTAGATGTAGTTTTCAAGATGTGGATGACTAGTGTGACTTGAAAAATAGAAGCTTTTGACATAATTCTCAGCTAAAACAAGATCAGAAAGCTACTTGTGGCACACTCTTGCTTGAAAAAAAAAAACCCAAAAACTAACAACAGCAGCAGCAAAACAAATAACCCAAACCCCAACACCATCACATAAACTTCCCAGAAGAACAATCAGATCTCACTGAAGATCAGAGCTTGGTGATCATAATATGCCCTTGATTAAGTGTGGAGGTTTCCACAACTCAACAGTTGTTACTTATAGAAAGAAGTCTGATCTAAAATGTCATATAACCCATTAACCAACCCTGACAAACACTGCACTGCAAACCTACTTCGATTTTAACCCATAGCATCTGCTGGAAACTTCCAGTTGAACATTCTGTAGTTCCTCATTTGCCCACATGCGCTTGCTATTAAAACCACATGTGGGCACTGAATCATTTCATGGTTTGTTTAGAGACAAACACGCAGAAAATTGTGGGAAACAAGTACAACCCTAAGAGTCTGTGCAAGCCTCTGTAGTCTGAGGCAGGCTGTGGTGCAGAAGCTTGAGCTACAGGACTGTTATTCTGGAGCTCTAAAGTGAGCAGGACAGAAGTCACCACAAACGTACACTGAATTTCTGAGTAGACCGATAGCAAAGTCAACCAGTGTGGTAGTTTCAGCCTTTAGCACCTTGCAAAATGCCACATGTGTGCTCGACCATTAGTTCATAACAAAAAGCCCTTAAGTGAAGCAATAGGATAGTCTTTCACTTCTGAAACTGCTCCAGCAATAAGGAGAATTCCCCCACTGCACAGGAAGTTAGGAACATAACCTCAGGCAAAGCACTCAATCTTTCTGGATCTGACATCTGGAAAAAATGGTAGCCCTTCATCTTGTCCATTGGACCAGGAGGTCATCAGCTCAAAGATGACCTTTGCTGAGAGGACAATCAGTAAAACAGTAAGGCTTTGCTTTTGATTGGGTTTGTGGGGATTATTCAAATTACAGCTGTGGCTGAAGGATCCAAACATAACGTGCCAGCTCAGATGTGCAACGATAACACACATGAAGCCCACCTGAACACACAACCTCTTCCCATTAATGATTACTGTTGCATTCAGAAGTATAAATACCCTGAAGGGAAAAACTTCTGGATAAACGTTTTCCATAAGAATACATGTCACCTATGGATCTTATTTCCCAGCAACACAAGGAGCATTCATATTATGTCCAAAGATCTCCAATTTTGCTTTGAAGCCAAATGCAGCACGTATATGATCTAGGTTTCCTGCAGAGTCCTCCGTCAGGACTGTATAAAGTCAGACCCTGACACTATAACACAAACATTTTTAGTAGCAGCAAGATCCCGACTTTCCTCTTAAAGAGTACATATAGGAGATTTTACACAGCACCCAAATGCTTCAAAATAAAATTACACCATTAAATGATGAGGTCTTCCAGGAAGTTCTAGGGGAAACCTCCCAAAGTCAACTCTGATCAAACAACTGCCCACCAGACAGCTTCACAATGAGGTCATTTATGAATAAAGACAAGGAAAATGGTAAATGATAAATCTACAGCTCTATAAACCATCTGGCCAGATAAGGGGCACACATTTCTCACAAGAACACTGGCTTATTTGTAGCTTTATAAGGACAGTAAGAACACTCAAAAGCACTAATGAAAACCTCAGGCCTCAGCTTTCCACTAACGTTTCCACCTTGCTCCTATTAATATATTGCTATAAAAGCAGGACTTTTAACTGTCATTAATGTGGCAGTAAACATCCCCTTTCAGAAAAGGGAGATGTAATTTCAGATAGCTGCACATGTAAACCTCTATCTCATGCTAAATAGCTGACTCTTGAAGAGAGAATCAAAGACAGCCCAGCCAGGTCCCTACAAGTGACACTTTGGATACTTCTGATGTATGGTTGGAAAGGTGGAGAACACAGGGGAGGAAGGTCTCAAGATGAACAAGCATGGAACAAACACAAAATAATACCCATCAAGATGATGATTATTACAATCATCTCAGAAGTAGGGAGAGAGATGGCTTTAGTAACAAAAATTCTAAGGATATACCAAACTTGAGCAAGCTTTCGGGGTAACAGGAAACTGTATTTGTGTCTCTGTGCTGCTCTAGGAAGAGCTATTCATTCCCACCCCATCTGCAACACCGTTGAACTGTGGACATAAAGACAACCCTGTTTTCCTGTGTGTTTCTGAACAGAAACAAAGCTTTCTCCATGAGGAAAATCCGTATCTTTGAAGGAAAGAACTTTATAGTGCAATCTAAATATTCATCAAAGCTCTACTCATAACAGCAGGAACTTAGCCGAGGGAGGCAGGTGGGGTGAGTAAGAATTTATGGGATGTCTGCAGACATATTAAATATCTTCAGTTCTTCAAAGCACAGGTAACACTGAAATGTAATTTACAGACACAGTTGATTTAAAATATACACGGTCTCAATCTATGTTCAATACCTTCTCGTATTAAAACACATTCAGGAGATACCATCTGCTCTTTATGGGCACTAGTAATCAAGTTTTCTGTTAGTGTAAGCACAGGCATTAAAGGATATATTGTGGTACAGCTCATGCTAAAATGGGAGCAATTTCAATTCTGCATTCTTTCATCCAAAGGTACACCTGTATCCTGGATCAGAAAGTTTATTCAAGCTGTGGCATCTGCATTATGCCCATATTCATGACATTTCAGTTCCCAAAACCTGCAAAAACCTTTTGGTCAAAAGGATTTTCTAATGTCATTTCTTTACTGTCGAAGGACCATTTGATCATTTCTCTGTTAGGCAACAAACTTCTTTTATCTCCTGATCATTCTCATGGAAAAATACAAGTAGCGAAGAGATAAGGTACTAGTAACTTCCTGTTAATGCAACATGCTTCATCAAGTGAAGAAACCAGGATACCTTCCATCTAGATGCCTGAAAGCAGCCTGACCCTGTAAGATCTTGTTCAAGTAGTTCACACTTAAGTTAACAGGAGCTTGGAAAGCAGGACAGCGCTTAATACACAGAAATGCCAGCAGTTCTATTTTATTGTGATATTTCTTTACTGTACTAAAATACTTCAAATCACTCTTGTACAAAATCTTTTCTGTTCCAGTAGAATGGAATGTTAAGATGTGATTGAACACAAAAGCTGTAGGGTCACAAAATGCTATCCAGTTTTACTGTCTCAATCCAGACGGTAGCCTGGGTATCCATTTTCAAATAGAACTCAAACACATAGGGAGTGTAATGCTCTCTGAACTGCTATTAAGCTGCACTATAAATTTAATTACAGAAACACCTTTGAGAGAGTTGAATATTAGTGCTTATGGTGAGAAATAAGATCACCACTGGTAGAAATAACGCTGATAGCGCCACATAAAACCTGACTACCAGTGTTAAAGCTGAAAACCATCAAAGTACCAGACGCCTCAAAGGGTTTCTAAGCCTGTTCAGGTACCTGTAACAGTTACCTGGTATGGATACAATTAACTAAAAATAAACCAGTAACAACAAAACTCCACCTAGGCAAACACAGAGCATTTGCAAGTCCGACTCATGATGTGTAAACGCCATTACAACCCAATGCACATACAACACTATGCAATTCTAATATCTTCATTTTAAACTGCCTGATTTCCCTGATCCTCCTTTATAGAGGTTTTTTTTCTTTTCATTTATTTGCTATTTCAGGAATTTCACTATAATAAACTATGGAATTCTGATCACAGAAACAAAATTCCATACCTAAATCTCCAATTAAAGTCTCATATCTATCAGGAAAAGGAAAGTGGTACCTCAGACCTGCATCATGCTTTGGTTACTTACAGACTATCCACAACAAATACTGAAAGGACATCTGCACTGAGGAAGTTTGAGGACATTTTGTACCAAGAAGAATTCCTCATTTTTAATACCCAAGCGGTTTCAGAAGTGTCCTGAACTAAACCTTTGACTTGTTAATCTCCACAGGTTTTTGGACTGCAGCTCACACATGTCTTCAATAGGTACTTAAGACGTGATAAATGGCAACAATTGGTTAGCAGAGTAAAACTCAGTCCCTTTGCCAATTATTAATACCATGGTTCTGATCCAGACTTCACTCGCATTGGGTTTTGCCTTCCACCAGCTCCTACTACACAATGCCTGGATGGTAAAGAAAATGCACCATGGCCTTGAGCATAGGATGCTGGCCATGTGTTGCATCATGTTCAGAGATGACGAGGTGAATGCAAAGCGAAAGCAGTACGCATGCAGCTAAACAGCTTTTCAGAATACCCTACAGAAAACAGAACCATCCAAAACACAGCAAGGGGGGAACCACAAATGAAATAATAAAGAAAACAAAAAGCCACTGCAGACCTGTGTAAATAAATGGAGAAGCCGCTTAAACCCCAAGGGTTTCCGATTTGTGGTGCTAGATTAAAGAGAAAAGCAAGAGCCTAAGATATTCTGCCTGTATTCTGCTCCCAAGGGAAACATGACACACAAAAGAAAGACCAGCAGCAGAAAGAAGATCCAGTGTTTGGGGATCAGTATACAGCTATTGAAATTGAAGTGCTCTTTAAGAGGGTTCTCCAACATACAACCCCTGTGAGGAAGCTCTGGAGATCAATTAAAGAGCCCCTTCCCAAGCTCAGGGCACCACTTAAGTCTTTTTTGGCCACAAAATGTTCTCTCTGCCTGTTTAGGATGCGTTCAGAGTCCTTAGTGCTCCCAAGGAGATGGGGAAATCTGTGAGGCCAACAGGCCAGCAGACATCTGAGGAACAGCTGCTGAGCACTTTAGAAGTTCCAAGGACCTTCAAGTTGATTAAAAATAGAAATAATTTAATCAAGATCACATTTCTCCATAGAAAGAAGGAATTCTTTTTAAATACACAGTATTTTGTTACAGTAAAAGTACTCCCTGTGTTGGCAGTGCATGGGCCTTGGGAAAACAAATAGTTCTCGGCCATCCCAGTTTAAGATCATCACTTCTAAGGGGACTGAGAGATCAAACATTAACCTCAGTAAGCGGTCGCATGTTTCAGTGTTTGCCTCATTACCCAAGCAAGATCTTTCAGCTACTCAGGACAAAATTCCTATTGGCTTCTTCCTACCAGTATTACCCAGCTCTGCTTCCTTTTTTAATTAAAAATGTGGGGAAATTCCATAGAAAGGAAATTTAGCAATGGGAATAGTCCCCTTCCACACCCAAGAGACATTTCCAGCTAATATACTTAGTAGTTAAAGAGCTAGACCAGATTTAAGCACTTAAGCAGCCTTATTAGTTTCTGGAAGTAATAATCTCCTCCCCCACTGTTAGTGGGAGCTCTGCATGGCTGGTAGGTTTTGGGGATCACAAAGATAAAGTGAATTCATAGGTGAGAGCACACATTCCATCCTGGTCCTTTCATAATATACAGTATTCCTGTGGCCTGAATTAGTAAATTCCTAAACTGCTGGGACAGTCAAGGAAACCATGCTTTTGAATTTTCCTTCATTATACTCCCTTCTGTTGAAGAAAATTAACCAAAGAGGTGAGTTTGTCAAGCCATGGATATTCATACACTTACTGAGAGTCATCACGCTTGGTGGTCTGGAAAGTTTTAAAAGAACACAGAACTAAACACAAGCTGAATAAAACAAGGAAAAATGCTTTTAGTCACTCTGAGCACAGAACAAAATTGAATTCTCCTTGCAGCAGCCACAATAAATACATCCCATGGCATGAAGGGTGACGGAGTGGTGGAACAAGGAGGTATTCTTGACTGGTTCTGAGGGTTTTGTTGGTGCCCAATGGCTTAGGAAATGTGTTCATCCTTCCCTGCAGACTACATCTGTAATGTTGTACCATGCAGGGCTGAGTCAGAGGTTAAGCTATTGGCCGGATAACTTCCAAGAGCACAGTTTATGTTCATCTCACCTATGGATCTATGCAATGTATTGACGCATATTAGAGTAAAACAAAGGACGAAAGATCTTTCGCATGTTTTCACTACTCTGAACATGGCATGGCCCTATAGGACCATGGGGAGAGTTCTCTCCCCATGGTTTGCCAACCCCAAGTAACTATTTCTTCCTGACTCAGATTGTTGTTTTCCCTCATTTATTTTCTCTTCCTGACATCTGGAATATCCAGGCAAGGTTTGCTCTCAGCCACCATGCACAGAGGCCATCTTTAATCACACAAATACACTGCCTCCTTCAAATGCCTACCTAACATTCCAAATGAAACATCAACAATCCTGAAATAGGCTCAAAAAAGTACAGGAATGAAAACAAACCCATCAGAGCTCTTTTGTTGGCCAGCATTTGAAACTTCCCCATAGCATTTAATTCACTTTAGATGTAGACATACTTCTGATTTTCAAAAGCAGCTCATATTTGCCATATTCACATCAGTCTGAGAGATGTGGATCATAAAAGGCACAGGGAGAAGATACAGTAACATCCAAGTTTATCCAGGGAGCATTTCTCCACCAGGCACACTCATATTGTCTCTCAACAGACCGTAAGATATGTATCATAACATCAGGGAAGGGAATGCTTCAGTGATTTGTAGAGGCACCGTGAGCTTTATTCTTCTTCCAGTCTGTGACAGTTGAGGCCAGAAGTGCCTGACCAGCCACAGAAATTCCTGGGCTTAGTTTCTAATTACATTCTTTCACAAACTACATTTTAGTACCATTAAATATTCAGAATAGGCATTTCTCAACTATCTAAAGCTCAAAATGAACACATTAAACACATTGCTAGTTCTACAACCAAAGTGAAAAAAACAACAAAAAGCACTGGGGAAAGAGCTAAGAATCCAAAACAAAATTCCTACTCATTAAGATGAAGCATCAGCACTCATAGCAAACATGCATGTGTTTCAGACCACCAAAAAGGGTCAATAAATTGAGGATAAAGAAGGAACAACTAAAAAACTTGTAAAATATAATCTTACAGGATACAGTTTTGATGCAAATACTAGAGACAACTGAAAAAGGAATAATGCCCTTCAGAACCTAATTCTAACAAATCCCAGAAGCTTCGGATATTAATTTACAATAAAAATCCTGCTGAGATTCAGTCCCGAAGCCCTCACAGAGGCACCTCTTTCACCTTCTCAGAGCAGACCTCATTGTCCTTTTGCTCTTCATCATACCTTTTTAGCCAGTTCCAAGCCCTGTGGGCCCATCCCTTCCCAACTGGTCAAGCCAGAATTCAACTTTAGCAAGCTGAGCAAAATACAAATTAAGTAGCTCAATGATACAAACTACCCAAGCTAAAGAATAAAAATTCACTGAATCATTTATCTTCCTACATGCAGAGCCTTTCAAACCTTCTGACATAATTAAAACCACAAAGACAGATGGTCCCTGCAGTGGCTTTCTCTCTTCAGTTTCAAAAGCCAGTAAAGAAACCAAAGGCCTTTCGAACCAGCAAGAAAAAGACACCCCACAGAAAGCATTCCCCAACACTTCTCACGTTGAAAATTATGTGCTCTACCCATTTCCTTTCTGCAGGGTGTTCCCTTTGCAAAACACAAGGTCTTCCAGCCAGGCAGAGTACGTGACAAAACCCTTCAAGCATCCATGAGTACGCTTCATTTCAATGAGTATGTCCATTTCCCCATAAGCACTGGGAAACCAATGAAGATAAGAAAGCACCAAATCAGTTGAAAACAATTCCTTCTATTGTTAGGTTTTGTCCAAATCTAAAACTAAACACAACATTGCACCTCAGTGTCTGCTGCTGCCTCTTCTCAGCCTTTCCTTATCCTCTGATGGTTTCTTTTTCGCAACAGCTCCAGTTGCATTTTGATGTCAACTCTTTCTCTCTTATCACACTACATCTACACACCTCAGGGTTCTTTGGATGCATACAGCTTTTTTACCTACCTTGACACAGAACTGAGATCCTCTTCCAAGCATGGCAGGTGTGGGAAGAAGTTGTTCCAAAGCTGCCAAGAATCCTCATGGTGAGAATTACTCTTTCTGAACCATCTAACAAAACCCATAGCTTTATTAGCTCTCCTTCTGGTTATTACTTTCCAGACAACAAATTGCAGCCTTCAAAAGATCTTGCAACAAAGGTAAGGGACCATCATGCAATCACCCTGGAGAAGCCTCTGCCACACAGGTCTGGGAGATATATGGACTTGGGTTGTGGCCCAACTTATCATCCCACAATACTGTTGAGAGGGAAGTCAGCATCAGAAAACACTGACAGGAGCATGATTCAGCCCACAGGGATTAAAAGTTTACCTGTGTAAGATAATGTTTCACAAAGCAGGTTACTGAAATAAAGAAAGGTGTTCTGGAGGAAAGTCTTGAAGGGCAAGATAAATGAGGAATAAGTAAAAAGTATTTGTTTTTCTAGGCAAATAGAAGCTGCCCCTCAAAAATATCTGTCAGTGGTAAAAGAAATCTAAGCCAGCTACACACATTTAAAAGGGTTAATGTAAAGGTTTAGGATTTGTAGTACCTACTTCTACAGTCATTGTTGTTAGGAGTCCTGGACAAGGACTCATTGAGGAAGGCTGAATGCTTGCCTTTCAACGGCTGCCAGCTGTGAGCCTGAAACACAGCAGGGCATCTTTCCTACCTCTCAACTTCCTTGAGGATTTCACATCCAGCCCCAAAGAGAGACAACATACTGGTCTGGACAGGACATGGGTCTGATCCTGTCAGGTAAAACCTAACATGCCTGCTCAGGTTCTCCAATATACCATCCACAAATAAATGCTCCAAGTGTGAGGCATCTGTCATTTTCTCAAGGGACTACAGACAGCAAAGGGACAGGGCTGCTTGGAAAAGCAGCTTTTCTTTGAGCTGACTTTCAAGCTAATATGATTTCTGTGGGTAGTGGAGAGTTGCTGTGATTTTCACCAAGTACACAGTTGTATATTAGAGGTTGCACAGGGCAAGAACTTCAACTCAGTAGACCCAAGAATGTTATGAAAACAGCACTTAAGTGTTTGTGCACAACTCAGGTAATTACACTAAGTATACACCTTATAAACCCCACTGCACTAGTGCTGAATGCTGAACTATTCTAAGCAAAACTTAGGGAGTTAAATTAGAAGCAATGGAGTTACCCAGCTGGAAAGCTGATGGTAAAAGACTGAGAAGTCATAATTCCTCACATTCCTCTGCTACCAAGAAATCATACAGCCCTTTTATAACTAACTGATAAGCCCATGGTAGTGCATTCAATGAACTATTGAAAGGCAATGATGCTTATTGAACTAGGTCAGCACCTGTGTATATCTTCAAGGAGTAACAAACAGAGCTTCTCTGGTTATCTCCAGCTACTGTCTGGTACATAGCACAGCATAATCCAAACCATGGCAAAGGTCAGAACTAGGAAAAAGGCTGCTACGGGCAAGCTACCTCAGGGAAAGGAGTTACTGAAGTCACTGCACAGTGTAGTGAAAATATACCTTTGGTTCACTTGTTTTATCCTGCTAAAAGAGTCAAGGAAGACACCCATTGCCATCATGTTGTAGAGGATCTGCAACACAGGAGGTAGTCATTTTTGGCTTCATAAAGCATCTGTTGATTCAGTCTGGGGTGCACGTTACAACAGAGGAATGTTTGCTGCTTCTCCTAAAACATGAAGAATGAAAAGAACTATCTTTGGAAGCTTTCTCCAAGAAATCTCAAAACATGAAGAGCTTTATTAATTGGATTCAAAATTGTAGCTAGAAGCGAGGTCTAAATGTAAAAGCACAAGTCATGAATGCGTTTGATGTATTTTAAGTAAGGCCCTGAACTGCAGTTGTTATTTACAGATCAAAGAAGCTCCAGCAGTGTCCTGAAACAATCTACGTGAGAAATGCCAAAATCTGATTTCATCCATGTCCATATGTTGCTTTGAACTCATAATTCACAGAATTGGTCACTATATTGAACTAATTATCAAGCTTAACGCTTGCCAATGGTGACAGCTGTGCTGCCTTATAAAAAAGTCAGGTTTGAAGGGAAGCAGAATGATCTATTGGAAGACACGCGGCCTTTACTGAAGTCTGGGGAGGAGAAAAAGCAACGAATAGACAAAAAAATACTCACTTCCTGCAAAAAAAAAACCAAACATCATTTAGTTTTCTAAATGGTTGCTGCAACAGGTTAGCAAAATAAATAGTTTGCATTAACCAATAGATATAAAGTGAATTCCTCCACCTTCATAGGAAAAGTTTCTTGTAAGTTAAGTGGAAAAATATCTATGCTATCTAAAAATCTAATGAGGACATATTGTACATGGAAGTAGAACTAAAACAATTCCATAGCACATTTAAACTAAACTCCAACAACAAAGAAGAAAAACACTGACAGAAGTATGTTTGCCAGCAGAAATACATAAGCAAAGTGTGCTCTGATACCAGTAAAGACTTTAAAAATCACTTTGTTACCAATTACACACAGTGGTTGGAAGTGACCACAAACATTGGTTTGCATAAGCAGTGATTTCAGGACGCACACAGCTTAGGCTATAATTAAAAAGCAATCTATGGGAAATAGGTTATTACCAGTATTTAGCAGCTCATTTGCTAGTTAATGCCTTAACAAAGCTCTCCTTTGATTGCAGTGGAGGGAGGAACGACTTCAAGAGGATTATTAGCTATTAAGACTTATACTCAATTATTGAGAATGCTGATGTGCTCCTGCCATTACAGTTGCAGAGTACTTCCCGGAGGAGAGGGATATATTCAGCAGCCTGTGCTGCAGCCTCAATTCCCACAGCAGGGCAGAAGCCTGGCCTCTCAGTTTGGAGGACAATTCAGAGTACCCTCACAAATACGTTTGCTGATGAACAGAAAGGTGCAAACTTAAGGTTCTCTGATGCCAATCACATTTGATTATCACTCCCATAAATGTGGGGATTTCCCCCCCTCTATATTCTTTAATTCTATTTCTGAAGGAGCTGTCAGATAACTGCTGAGGCTTCCAGATAACATTTGTTTTTCCTTCTGACAAAAGTAACAACACAAGATATTTTCTGTCAAGTTCTACGAATACAGTATTTAAGTCACATTACTGGGGACAAAAAGAACAATAACCTACAAACATATCCCACACACTGATAAGTTATAATTGACTCAAAGTCACCATCACTTGCTACTAGCTCCTAGAATAGCTACTATCCTGCTGAGGAAGGCATGGAATTAACCTAACCTAAACCCAGAGTTAACTTCAATCCCCAGAAACATAACTGAGAAACTCCAAGGTAACAAAGCAGAATGGAAAAAAATACAAATTCACCCATATTTATTAATTGTTTTTCTTGCCAATATTACCTCTGCAGCCTCCTATTTCAATTGCAAAGACTTTCCTGCAACAAGAGCCTGACTAAAACTGCCATTAAGATAACTGAAGCTGGGGAACACTTTCTATCTAAAGTTTGGTTTGGGGAGTTGTAGCACAGTTGACACAGAATCAGGAAGCCTTCAGCTGCAGAGCAAAGAGACCCATTAATCATATTTATCATGATTGTCTACCTCAGCTTTCATGCAGTTAGGGGAAATGTGCTACTCCAGCAACAAGGAGCAAGGCTAAACCAAACTGACCTAACCACATAGGTCATTTCCAGAAATAGAAAGTATAGCAGCAGCACAGCTGTACAGGCCAGAAGGCAAAACACTGGGAGGGTTGGAGAAGGGGAATAACCATTCACACCAACCTTGTGGGGTATGTAGCCAGTGGCAAAATTCATATTGGGCCAAGTTTTGCTTTAATTGGCATTCAGCACATTAAAGTCAGCAAGACATGTTTCAGTTAAGCGCCTTATGGCCTTATATTTCATGAGTCTCCTAAAATGTTTTATTGCACTTCAGGAGTTTGTATCAGCAAAAGCAAGAAGGGAGCAGATAACCTCCCACTGAGGTGTGAACACATTATTTATTCTGATACACATGGATACTTCTTTATTTGCTCTTCTCTTTCATGTGAAGAGACTGTACAATGTCAAGTGCAAACACAGAATACAATGTACTTTTCCCATGGAAAAAACACAGGTAGTATCCTGCCTTATTTCTTTCTTGTTTCTCTTTTTGGGGGTTTAGTTCTGCCTGAAAGAGCATTGCAATGCCTCAGTTTACACATGACAAATTAATCCATGTCACGTACTGTGCATCACTAGCATCCTTAACTGGGAAAGATTCAAGCCTGGGATAGCTGGATCTGGCAGAGTGGCCTTGGCATTGCTGTATCTGTCCTGTGATGCCAAAACGTTCAGGCCAAGCTCTACTTTACTGTGCTAGATCTGCTGGCTTTGAAAAGCAAGAACACAGTTTTCACATATTCAACCAGCATAAAAAGAAAATCTGCACAGCTTAAACTTTACTGGCTTCTATAAAATTAACAGAAAACTAAAAGTGAGATAAGAGCCTGGTTTAATAACACCATTTCCATCTGCAGCATACACACCAGGCCTGCTTTGCCTGCATTTCTATAAACATAATGAAAATCACGTTGCCATCAGTCCTGCCTCCTCCATCCCCCCATGTATTTCCAACAGCACACAAAGTGACATGGGGTTCTAAGATTAAGGTGCACACCACATGAGGACTATCCCAAAGATCATAAATCTTATTATATTCTTGTTAACAACAGATAAAAGAAATACATTATCTTGGCAAAAACGGATGATAAAATGTAAAATAGCTTAGTGCATAACCTCAGAACTCATAAAACTCAGATAAGTAACTTCGTATCTCAGCATGGGCACTAGGGTGTCATGATCATACAACCTCCTTTCTCTTTATGATCACACAGCCATTATTCCACTGGGCAGGAATACAAGGGAAATGCTAGACCTATAGATCTTAATCAACTCTTATCAAAGCTAAAAGATAGGAATACCTAAAATCATCCATACTAGATCCACTCCATTTATGCATACAAGTTAGTCCCAGGAAATTCAATGGGACTAGTCCCCCGAGTCAAATAAAATTAATACGATTCAAATCTGATGTTTCCTTTAATCCTGTCTCTCAACCCAGTTGCAAAGCAAAATCAATTTCAACACTCACAGGTCATCCTGAGATTAGATCCCTTGTGATAGGCATTTTCATGGGCTGGTATTGCAGCAAGTGCATGCATTGTGTGCCCTCTAGTGTAAAACAGCTTGTAGTACTCAAGTCAGCATGCCCACAGCAAGGAAGAAACAGAAGGAAGGTCATTGTGCTCTGACTCAGTTTTGTTTTAAATTAGAAACTTGAGTTCCTGTGCCCAAAATTATCTTCTTTTCCCTTAATCAGCCAGTAAAATATTCTGAAGATCCACATGACTGTTTTGGGAAATCACTTCTACACTCAAAAAAGTGGAATCAATTCCTACTTCCCATAGTATGATAATAAGATAGTGTTCCAAGAAAATTGAAGTATCATCTGTATTAAGAACTTGGAAGGACTGTTCTTGTAACAGCCTCCCAAGTGCCTCTCTAGCCATGCTTCCAAACATCAGCATAACTGTGCTAGATTACACAAGCTCTCTGCCACAGATCTGTTTTCTTTTTCACACCTTTGCTATAAACTTTGAGTTACAGATTCAACTTTTCAGTTTCATATTTCTCAGATACGTGCTTTCATATATAAACATTATACGTAATGTAAGCAAGTAACAAAGAAAGTATATACATATGTAAATGTAAATATATATATAAAAGCTAGTGATATGTCAGGGGCAGGTGGAATTATTTAAGGTCAAATGAAGGCATGATTTCAGCAGCAACAGTCTAGATTAAAATCAGTTTCTTCTCTCCTACAGGCTTTAGCTACATCCTTCCAAATCTGCTGCTGTAACTGCTGATGGAAGATCATGATCACTGCTGCCTCCAAAAACCTGAACAAGCAGCAATTCAAGCACTATGATGTCCATTAAAACCAGCACTGCTGATGGTCACATTATTATCCAACTCTTACCTGTTCTATAATTCTATGATTATGCGTATGTGCCCAAAACTTCATATCGAGGGTACGGGTGACAGATTCTTAACAATCAGTGCTGGGTTAGTGTAACAGGAGATTTTCCTTGGCTGCCTGCTTCACCTCACTGCCAGGCGTCCTTCACCCTGCACCAGAACCAGAAGCTGGTACATATCCGGGCCTCCTTTGAACTCCAGCTCAAAGCCCACTGCTTCCTGCTGCTTTAAGCTACAGAGGTGCTAACCCTGCAACAGGAAGGGGAGAATTCCCCCAAACAAATCACTAGAACTCATATGTCAACGCCCTCAGACCTCCCTCTTGCTGAACCACTGCAACAAGCTACAGAATATGAAAACATCTTTCTGATAGAAGATAGAGCAAGACAACAGCCACCACTCAATCAGTGGCCAGAGACTCACAACTGGTAAAGGCTCTTGGTCACTGCCAAGCTCAAGGGCAAGCAGAAAGCAGACAGCCCAGGCTCCTGGTCCCATGCCAGCCCTGCTCCCCAGAACTCCCACTATGCCCTTGGGTCCTGAAGTGCATCTTCTCTCGACCAGACAGAACAGACACTGTGGTCTTTGTGTTACAGCAGAACTGCTGGTTGAGATAACATCATACAATGAATTTTGAGGAACAGCTCTTGACTTCAGATTGCTGATTCTTTTAACTGTCTTCTGGTTTTTAGCAGATGTAGAGAAACTGGGTAATAGCAGCTCAAGATAACTGCTATTAAGAGTGACAGCAGCGTGATTCTGCTGGTGGAAGTATTTCACTGTAAGAATCAGCGTTTGGACTACTTCAGGCAAGAATTTCATTCTTGAAAGACAGTCCTACACTTGAAAAGATTGCTAAATTGCTTGCTGTTCCAGATCAATCACATTTATAAGACTAGCTGCCTCAGAATCCTAACCCCTTGACAAGGTATTATTAAAAAAAATACCATATTTAACACATATATATATCCCTATGTCTTTGTACAGATTTTACATAAGCAGATAAGCCACATGCACATCAGTTTTTAGCATTAGAAAACTACTTACTTCAGCACAGACACACAGGAATTGTTTCACCCACATATGAAATACAGTCCCCACCAGACAGAGCCCAGCAGCACTGCAGCCATCAGCAAGATGACTACAGCTTGCTAACAGGAAATCTTGTCTCCCACTGAGAACTACAGAAAGTTTAGATAAACAAAGTACAGTCGCCCATAGTGGAATGTGGCTGTGGAATGAAAAGTAAAAGCCACCACTCAGCCAAAAATCCCACAAATTTGTGTTTGATTCCTTCAGTTTTGCTTTTCAACAAGTCACAAGTGCTCAGGTCAACCAAATTTTACACAAGTAGGCACAACTGTCTTATCCCATTAGTGACTTCGGTGTCATGCTCTCAGGCTACAATGACTGAAGATTCAAAGTTATTCCATTAACTCTAATATCCTCAGTTTGCCCTGGAAAGCTTTAAAGATGTTATTTATTCCATGACACAACCAGACAGCTTTTTAAATACACCTTATAAGCACTTATTTGGTACTTAACTACTTTCAGTATTTTAAGCCTTTTCTTCTCCTTTTACAATGAGGATTCATCTCTTGGTGCCTGTCTTCCCTCTTGGTACAGTCCCACCTTCTCATCAGTGAAAGGGATACTTTTATGTGTCTGCAAACACTTCCTGATCCTTTGTCCCAGATAATTCTATTTATATGGGGAAAGAAAGAGAGGAAATTCATTCTCCACTGGAGAGAGTACATGGAGTGTGCTCCTCACACCATTGTGAAACATGCAAAAATCAAAACTAAGCAATGTAAAGAATAGAGTTATGTTATTACGATTACAAAAAGCAGCAAACAAGCAAACCAACAAAGACACAATTATCACAGCAGGAAGAAAAACAGAACAAAATTAAGCATTTTCTTCTCCCCAACTTGTCCTTGCCCATAGCGTTGCTACTGACCCACAAAACACATTCCTACACTATGAATGCTGCAGAAAACATCACTTGCAAAAATGCTTTAGCAAGCTGCTTAGAGAATGTATGGAAATAGTGTCTGTATTTCAAGCATGTGGTAGAATACGCTTCCGGCAAGACTCTGCTTGCACACACATTCATTTGGAAAGAATCTGCTTTACCAAATCACACAGGCTGGTTTTTAGCACACATAGTTTTCAAACTGGGTTTTTTTCTGTTCAAAGACCTTAGATAAAAGGCTGGAGTTTTCAAACGACATAAACACTCTGCCTATAGGAAATTCTTTTCATCTGAAGAGATCACTGATGTCAGACTGATGCAATAATTGTATGCTCCATCGGTAAACTGCAAATCGATGGCAGCAAGGATGGCTGCATTTGCTTCCAACCAGTATATATGGTACTGCACCTAGCCTCAGAGAGGGAATTCAGCTGGAAAAATCTGAGATCATTGCACATGCTTGACAAAGTAAATAAATGAAGCCACCACCAACTCCCCAAACTTCGGCAAGGAATTTGCTTTAGGTCTCTGTCCACTCTGGCCAGTTTATTTGCTATTCAAGCATGTCACAAAGCCTATTTCCCACAACTGGTAAATTAGAAAACCCAGAATTATTCTGTGGTCTGTAAAAGCCATTTGTAAGTGCTTTTTGAGACGTCAATTTTCATTTTCAAGTACTATCCCAGTATTTGTATGGAGAAGGTAATAAGTATAACCTACAATAGCAAAGGACAGTTAGTTACTCCTTTTGTCCATTTTTCAGCACTCCAGGTCATGAGTTAGGCTGTGCCTGAGCCCTTATTGCAGAGCATGGACTTGTCTCCTGCTTTTATCCCACAAGAACTACTGTGAACCCTTCTACACCCTTCAAAGTCCAAATTCCTTGAATGCAGATAACCAGAAGGACACAAGCATACAAGTGCCACAAGAGCTAACACAGCCCCCGTGATACGTTTTCCAAGACCGAGTAGTGTTTAGGAGTAGGGGGAAGCAGAGACTTATTCTTTAACTTCCCTTCCATTAATCATGTCACATAACTTCTGCACAACTTTCCACACAGCAGGGACTAGCTAGTTAATTCATTTTACAGTTCCCATCACTTTCATGAAACTTGCTCTATGAGGAAACACCTGAGCCAGAGAACTGCTGGTTGCTCAATGCAAGTCAACACCCCAGTGCTACAATCCTGCTCGGCAAATTCCTGGTTAAACCTATCTAGAGTCACAAAATAAAACCAGGTCAGTTTTCCAGAACATAACAAAATACAGCTCCCGAGTGTATTTCATTGAGGAGGAAGTTTCTTTTTTCAAGTATTGCATTAAGAGAGTGTCCTGTTTGCCTGTTTCTATGGACATCTGCTCTGTAATACAGAGAGCGATATAAGATCAAAGTTTTAATTGTGCAAGTAAAAAAAATGTATTAATAACACTCTTTTTGTCCTACAGCAACAGAGATAAACTTAATAAAAACCTCTAACAGCTAGGAGAACAGGATATTTATGTAAAGACGTCCTAACAAAAGAAAAGCATGCAGAACCACCTCTGGTGGATAAACAAGCCAGGCTGCTTGTTTGCAGACTGTTCCCTCTCAAGCTCACACATCCCCTCCTTCCCTCAGCAGGGGCAACAGATCTCAGCTGGGTTTCACAGTTTTACACTAAAGCTTCTCAGCATCCTTTGTGCACTGACCCTTTACATTTAGGAATAGGCAGCAGGTGAGCCTTTAAGGCCCATTTGGCTGCTAGTTGCTTTAGATTCCCTCTCCCAGCTAGTAAGTCATTTAAGAAAGGGGTTTTTTGTACGTATTTTTTCTGCATAGGCTGCACTGCATATCCTCCATATCCCTTTTGATACACACATTATGTCAGGACACGTCAGGCATCCAGACAACAAACAGTACCTCCTCCTCCTTCGAGACATTATTAATTCTTGGCTTTCTGAGATTGGCAAAAGCCTGAATTTGTTTCCTGCTCATCACACTGCTGCCACTCATGAATGCAACAACATACTTTTAACTAGCTGTCCTTCTCCTCCTCAAAATTAATGTAGCGTGGAGCGCTCTCTCCCTCCCAGGGTAGCAGCAGCTGCCTTTATCCACTTAGGGCTCTAACTTGCGTACACTGAAGGGGAAAAAAACAACAAGCCAATAGAAAAAAAAACCAAAGCTATCCACAACTGTACTAACTTAAAACGCTAGGACTCCCAAAGTGATGACTAGGCTGCCTCTCTGCAAGTAAGATCACCAGCATGCTGCAAAAGAGTGGCTTCAGATTTATCCTTTCAAATTCAGAGCTCCGAAAAAACATTGCCAAGTAAGCACTAATACTACCTCTACCTGAACAGAGGCCACTGCAAGCAGAGAGCCTGAACTGCCTCCAAACAGTCCATGAGGCAACACAGAGGACAGGCTTACTTAGGGCTACCTGCACAAAGACTGACTCCGGAATCTGATTTGAAAGCCAGGCTGGATGGAGCTTTGAGCAACTTGGTCTTGTGTGAGGCATCCCTGGCCATGGTGGCTTGAACTGGATGATCCTTAAGGTTCCTCCCAACCCAAACTATTCTATGTTTGTATAAGTCTTTAGTCTCCTTTCAAGCCATCTGCGAATTATAAAGAGCCAGTTGTCCTCCATCCCCTTTGTCTTTAAGGAAGGGTTCAATATTAATTTTAGCTCCTTTTCAACCTATTTCTGGGCCAGGGCCCAGTCCATCTGCAGTGCTTTATAAAAGTAACAAATCAGATTAAAACCACACAGAACACCCACTCAGGACTCACTCAGTTCTTTCAAACTATGGTCACTCCCAACAGAAGGGACACTACAGCTAAACTTGGCACTGCTTGTGCAGAACCACAACCTGCACACAGACACGCAGAGGGTGAAATAACTCATTCTTCAGTGAGCTATTTTACACAGGAAAACTGGACGAGGCACTTCCTTTTCTTTTATGTTGTCCTCTCATTCATAACATCTTTCAAGACATCTGCTAGAGTCCTGTAGCATTAATGGGAATGGAAATGCTCCAACGGGAACTCGGGGGTTTCTTTCTTTTTCCCATGAACTGAATATTATGGAATTTTAACAGATGTTCTACTTGGTCATAGTTAATAAAATGAATTATGCAGAAATTAAAAATCTGGCTCCACTTGCTTATATAAGACCTCAGCAGCAGAACTGCGTTCCCATTAAGAAATACTAGAGGATTTATAGTGGATTTATAGGCTGCTCCTGCCTTGTTATGAGATTTTACAAATGAACTTGTCTCTTGTGGAAAAGATGAATAAATTTACCTGTTCATTGACAGCTTTTAGTAGCAGGAAGCAGTTTCCACACCAGTGCACATTGGTACACTACACCCATAGGAAAAGACAATTCTCACTTGGATTTGCTTTGGAAATGACATCATGGGAATTCCACATCATTTCACAGTCTCTGATTTATCCAAAGTCTCATTCAGCAACCTAATAACCACACTCCCGCTTTGTGCTTTATCACAAAAGCTTTACTCTTGGAGCACAGATGTCTCTTTCGGGCTACTACTGCCAACAGAGTGAGGCACTGTACCTCACTTCCCTTTTGATTTCCAGATCAGTTTAGTGTAACTGCATCAAAAAAAGATATAAAGACCAAAATGTAATGGCAATGTGAAAGACGAGGCGCCAAAAAGGAGGTAGGTGAAAGAGTCAGGCAAAACTTCCAAGCATTGAGGTTAACCAAGTTATTTCCAAAAACATTACACATATACCCATTTTCTTTTTCTTCCAATATTCATCTGTACAGAGATTATTCTGATAAGAAAACAAAAGGAAAAGTGAAAGAGTGAGGCTTGCACCAGAACAGAAGCAGCACAGCAGTTAATACAAATTACATGGAGCAGAATAAGGCTGCCTTGAAAAGATCTGCTATGCTATAAAGACAAGGTTTCAACATTCACTCCATTTATGACAGCCTGACTTTCACTTAAGTCTAAGCAATTGGCAAGCACATCTCTGGCCAAGCATTGCTTTAGGTAATGTGCAAAATTTTATCTCACTGCAACACCTAAAATTAACCTTCCTCGAATTCTGGCTCAAGAATTTTGGCAGTGCAAGAATATCATCATCTGAAAACCATCAACATTCCAGCCTCTTCCATGAGAAATTATGCACTGAAGCCCCTCTAATCAAAAATCCCACTCCAGTGTAACTAAACAAAGGGGTCTGTGTAAGTGAAGAACCAAAGCATACGAACAAAGTCTATATATATGTATACAAGTCAGCTGGAATTAAGTATCTGTTTATATATGCTATGCAGCTACCTGGATATGCTCAATAATAAATTAATACAGATTTTTATCTGAAAATAAAGACTTTCCTTAAAGGAACAAGCATCCCTAAAGAGAAGGGAAAACACCAAGATTAAGTGTCAGTTCCAGGTGCAGGTTCTGACTCAAGTGGGCATTGCTTCACAACATTTAGTGTCAGAAAAAGGCAATGGCCTTTACAGCATTAAATTCAAAGATGATGTTTTTCTTTTAAACATCACCCCTGATCTGATTCATTTGGAAGAGAAAGAACACTTCATTTATTTCTCATTCGATTGGACAGATTCCCCCAAAAAGCAATATTTCAACTGAAATCAGTTCTGAAAGATCTTTTATGAATATACATAATGGAGAGGACCCCCATTAAATTTCCAGCAAAGTGCTGTCATTTTGAGTAAACAAAGTTTTCTACGCAGGGTCACACACTGTGCCATGAATATGGTCTGCAAACAAATTACCACCCCAACACGTGTCATAACAGATTTCAAGAAGAACAGCACCCAGTGGTAACCATGCGTTTTATCTACCTGTTAGTATGCAAAATTTGTATGCTACGGGCTCCAAATGTATTCATTTATTCAGAAGCCCTCAGAGAAATCAAAATCATTTGTTGGCCTTTTTTTTGCCCATCTCCAAATGAAATCTGAATGAATACCATGTTTAGTGAGCCAGAAAATCAGTACAGGACAAAGCTATGGTGGGGCTTACGTTTCAGAAAAGCAGGTGTCATCTCTGCACAAATAAGTGATTTTTTAAACACTCAAACCTGCCAAAATAGACTCAGTCCATTATTATGTGTCAGCATTTTAAGGAGCTCTATATTTGGTATTTATTTTAGGTAATATCCATTCTTATACTACAACTGTAACAGGAGCCGGCTAACATAACTGTCCTAAAAACAGCTTTCAGCATGAAGAAAAGCTTTTAAAAGCAGAGCTATTGAATGAAGGCTTGAAAAGCCTCCGCAACTGGCTTTAATATCAACGGCAACACAGCCAAGAGACCTGATTCCTGTGTTTAAAACACAAAACCAGCAAAGATCCAAAAGCAAGTTACATAAGGAGAGGACATACCCACACACAGCACCAGGAACAGAGTACTTAAGAACCTTCCTGGACAAAAGCTCTTATGTTTTCATATGAATTGAATCTTATCTCTTTATTTGAAGTGCTAACGGTGCAACTTGTGCTTTGTCAAAAGGTGACCTCCTGGGATCCAATTCTGAAGCAGTTTTAGATTGGGAGCTCATCAGTGTGTTTTTCTACCACTTATAATCTGCCTCTAGTTCACACAGCACATCAAACACTTCCATGACACTAATCCTGTCATTCACAGTACGTTTATTAAGAGATTTTAGTTTAGGAGCTATTTTCTGCCACACAGGCCAAAATATTTTTAGCTCCATCATTTTTTTCCAGCAGTGAAGTATTCTGATTTAGAGTTAAGTAATACCATATCACACCTACAGCCTGGATGACTAAATGCATTGCTTTCACTCATTTAAAAAGAGAGTACAATCTTCTCAATATATGGATGACAGATAATCTTTTGGCATCTGCTGACAAATATATTTCAAGAACACTTAAATCTGTCTGTGCCAAACTTGGCCTAATGCCACCAGTTCACCATTGTTGGCATGCATACTACAAATGATGCAATCACAGCACTGGAGGAAGTTTCCAGTATTTTACTTTATGGTTTTCATCGTCTTAACATACACATTTTCATCTTTCCACAATTTAGCAGCAATAGAACTGAGACACAGTGTGACAGACAACTTTTTCCATGTATCATAGGTTTTCTTAGCATTATCAGTATTCTATTTTAATCACAAACTAGTAACTTACCTAGAATGAAACACCCTAGGATTTAGAGCTTATGGTTAGAGCAACTGATCTCAATTGTATAATCTGGTGTTAGAAAACAAAGGGACACAAAGGAATCAATTAAAAGAGAAAAACAAGTTTTTTACCTCTCTTAATACTGTGCTTTTGTAACCCCGATAAAGTCCTTGAATACCCTGTAAGCCAACAAAAGAAAGCATCAGCTATAGGGAATTAGTTTGCCAAAGACCACAGTTTATCAGTGATTATGAGGCAAACATTATAGCCTGAGTGTCAGACCTGAACTTCTTGCAAATTGACTATATCGATTATAGCACTGCATACTGTATTCCATGACTCACAGTACCAGAGAGGCTTATGTTCATTTCAAAGATCATTTAACTACTGTCCAGAATAATCAGTTACAGAAAAGAGGATACGCTTCAGAGTTAAAATTAAAAGGACAAGAAAATACAGAAATACATTACTTCAAACTCTACTCTCCCAAAACTCTGGCCTAAAAGTATGCACTATCCCATCAATATTTTGAAACTACTACTTTTCTGTTTGAATAGCCCATGCAAAAATGAACCCATAGGATGACAACTTTCCCTGACTGCATTTAGTCTTGATTCAGAGCTTTTATCAAGACATTTTATATTTTTAACTAGCTGATAGCATTAAAAAACATCACAATTTTGCAAGTGTACGTAAGATTATATTCATTATCTTATAGGGCAGTTTATTCAAGTGCTCAGCAAAACCTAAGGTTCTCTGCCAGCTACAAAGAAGGGGAAAGCATACAGTTTTGAGAGCACCAGTACTTAGAGCAGAATGACCAGAGTCATTCTTCAAGCAAGAAGTTTCAGTGACCCTCCTGTGCAGGGTTATCACAATAGTTTTCATTTACAAGCAAATAAAAATCAAGTGGATCATTTAAAGGTCATATTTATGTATTCCTTTTCCTGGCCTTTACACATAGAAGTACGTACAGTATTTTCCCCACAGTGTTTTCAGGAGCCACTTTCTCTTATAGAATAAACTTGAAAAATACCCCTTGTGAGACTCAGTAAAAACAGTGGTGAACAGGTTTCTACAAGAAGGATGAGTATAACTACAGGAAAGATAACAAAAGCCCTTATTTTTCAAAAGCTGCAATACTGGATAAGCACTCATTTCCAGAGCTCCTACAGAGCCTCTGTGAAATGGTGCCTTTAGGACATCCCTTCTAAAGCCAGCTACAAAAATTGGAAACCATTCAGCAAACTCTAGATACAGAGACATTCTGTTTTCCCAGAACATGGCATAAATACAAGGGGTCACCCAAGAAAACTGGAGAGGGGCTTTTTACAAATGACACGTGGAGGGTAGATTTAGATTAGACATGAGGAAGAACCTCTTCCCTGTGAAGGTGCTGAGGTGCTGGCACAGGGTGCCCAGAGAAGCTGGGGCTGCCCCATCCCTGGCAGTGTTCAAGACCAGGTTGGATGCGGCTTGGAGCAACCTGGTCTAGTGGAAGATGTCCCTGCATATGGCAGGGAGTTGGAATTGGATGAGCTTTAAGGTCCCTTCCAAACCAAACCATTCTCTTTTAAATTCAAGCAGAGCTTTGGAAACTGGAAAGCTAAATCCCCTTTTTAAATTTATTTTTTAGTAGAGGTATCTCATACAAAAAGAAGTGGAAAGAGTTGTTTAGTGTGCATGTACGTGCACACACAAGGAGAAGGTGGGGGTTTGGTTTCCTTAAACATAACATGCCAATCACTTTTAACAGAAGAATAGATGGGAAAGTGGTGGAAGAACACAGAACTGGAATAAAGTTGTAGGAATGGTTCTGGACATGTATGGAACTGAGTGAGAAGAATAAAGTAACTTGCTTGGAAATCTGCTCTGAACTCACCTCATGATACAACGTGCGGGAGAGAATCTGGAGGGTACTCGAGGAAGGAGAAACCTGGGCCCTTTGTTTGACCACCTCAGATGGAACCCGTATGAGGCAGGCAACCTGTAAAAGAACCACAAGTTCATAGAACAATTCCTTTTGCTGCCTTACTCTTTTATATAGCAGACACATCTGGAGATGGTTCCAAGTACAGAAACCTGAGAAATGAGGAAATAACTTTCGTAATTACACCAGCTGTACTTAAAACCTCTTGATGAGCAGCTCATGTGTTTGCTCTGAGCGCTACGTACCTTCTGAACACAAAATTGTGCTTACAGAAAAATGGAAGTCCCCTCGAAGTTTTTAACTTCCAAACCAGAAGTAGAGTTGGGTGGGGAAAAACCAACAATGAAACCAGAATTCTGAAGCCATCCTGTCTTTTGGCAGCTACAGGAATTTCCCCTCCACACACACACACACTTCCAGAGGGGTAAACTGGAAATCCAGGACTTGGAAGGATAAATTTCTTTCCGAGGTAGTTCCTTTGTGCCCCCTAGTGACTGACAGCAAGAGACCCTCCAGTGAGCTTCAGAGGCATACATATACTCAAGATTAACCTTAAAACACATTAGATTTCATTCAGTACAAACGATTGGAGTGATTCTTTCCTACACAAGGAATTTACAGGCAAGAAAGGCCCCTGCAGCTGGATGTAATAACATGGCTGTTGCCACAAAGCTCCAGCTTTAAAATGTTCACCTGCCACTTCAGCTTCAGGCAGGAATTAAGCTTGTGTGTGCATAACGTTGAATAAGGATCCTCATGCATCAGAGTTACAAGTCTCTCATCTCTCCAGAAAATACCTGGTTATTAGCACTTTTAACAGGACTTTGTCTTCAGCTCGTCTGAGAGATACTTAAAGCAGCGCTGGGTCTGGTGGCAAAGCACTGGGGACACTATAAGCCTGATATTTAGCCTTCCTTGCTCCCATCTTGCACTGGCCTTGGGAACACACTGTAATGCCTAGAGACAAAGGTGATCATTGAGCACTTCAAGTCTAGAGCACCCCAGGTGAAAGCTGTCCATGTGAAGTGACAAACCCATCTGCTAACTCAAACTCACATGTGCCAAAGAAAGTTCAGGAATTCACTGCCACAGTGCACAGAAACAGTAACTTGAGTGATGATTTGTGGGTAACACAGTACAAGGCTTAAGTTCCATTTTCACAGAGAGACCACAAAAAAGAAGTCTGTTATCCTGTTACATTCCTACAAGTTTACCAGACAACAACATCCAAAAGTCATTATAAACAGATCTAACTCCATGTGCTCTTCAATTCTCAGGGTCAAAAATAACAAGTGACCCCAATCTGTCAAGAAAATAAGAACTGTCAAGTTTTTTTGATAGTTCAGCATAAATATTTATAGGACTTCATGCTTCATAACACCCCATGTCCTTATATTAGCTTTTTATCCCTTAAAAACATGGAGGCAGGAGGAAAGCTTTAAAAAGGCTCGGATGAAAACAATCCAGTCAATCAAGAGCAGACAAAGAGCGCAGCATGGCTTCCTGACATCTGGGGTGCTGCAGTTTTGGCAGGAGAAGGGTGGCCTCAAAGTAATGTCTCCATTTCCCCTAGACTACTTGGGGTGCATTTCATTTCAAATTAACTTTGATGTTTCTCCCATTTGAATTTGTGCTTACAAGGGAGCCTGTGGCTGCACAAGAACAAAAAGAGTGATTACATTGTGCTGTTATGAAAGGAAATACAGGCTCGAGTCACCCGGGCCTCGCTGTCAGATTGGCTCCATAGGGCACTTCTGGTACACAAAAAGCCATGAGCTGCAACTGCTAACATCAGACTGAACAGTGACATTTTCACTGCGCACCTGAATGTACAATGCATTACCCAATTTGTTCCTGCATGCGTATCTTACCATCACTAACAACCCCAGCAGTCTTTTAATGTCAAACACAGGTCTCTAAAGGGAATTATGGAAGATTACGTTCACGTCTATCTATTAGCCCACAAGATTCTGAAGACAGCAACAACCTAGGACAGATGGGCGCAGAAAAGTCTCAAATCCATTGTGCTCAGATCTCAATCACTGCAGCACCGTCCAGGCAATGCTGACAAAGTTAGAAGAACATAATACACGTCTCCACAGTTTGCTTTCTGAGCTAAATATGGTCAAACAGCACCAGTATCATAACACTGCACCAAGAGAATTCATACTTCATCTGGAAGCTGTAAGTAAATTGAACAAGCAAGGGCGAAATATAATTGTACAGATGCTCTGCAGTTACTGACCACATACATGCTTTTTTAGCTGCATCAACTACTAGATAAATAGATGTGGGAGACAGACAATAATGTGACCTTGCACAGTGGACACCCATTCATCTCCCTGGTCACTGAGAGCCCAGGAAGAAATTGCTTTTAAATCTCTTGGCTCTTCACATAAATGTAGCCTGGTGCTTGCCACAGAAGAGCACAATACAGCCTGTCAAACTCTGGCCATTCCTGGTGCATCCTACCAGTTCTGGGGATGACCCTGTGACAAATTAGCTCTGTTAAACATCTGTAGAGCCAGCCATGGAGAGGACACAGCAGTGTGCCCTCAGCTACCTTGCCTGACACTAAAGCATCAGACAACAGCACCCTGTTGATAGGGACCACACTCATTCCCTTCTGTTAATAGGAGCAGGAAGACAGAATCAAGATCCCACAGACCAAGCTCTTTCCTTATTTACCAGGTCAAGTAACCCAATGCACCAGTTATCAGACTCCCCATGTCGGTGCACATGTATACATACCATAAGGTCATGAAAACAGTAGCATTGCAACAAAAGGCTCAAGGACTTTTAGACTTAAGCTTTAACAAAACCCAATTTTACAGCTTCAAGCAAAGCTACGATTACTGTACAGAGCAGGTATGCAAAATGACAACACTAGCATCTATTAACTTTCCAGCCTTTTAATGCCATAACCACTTCTGATCAGGAGTACTGAATTTCAAAATCCTGTGTTAAATCATTACCAGCTCAAATGTGGCTCCAGTATTTAGACACCAACTGAAGTGCATTTTTAATTTACTAACTTGCATTAGCCCATTAGGGACAAAAGCTAAAACTAGGCCTACTTTTGTTATATTTACATATGCAATGCTAAACCAGCACATATTCCAACTAAAGGATACTAATTTTTCCTGTTCCTTCAGGGAAGCATTTTAACTTTGAAATACTCCTTGCATGCATCAATGCTGCCATCTCCTGGATGGATTCATACTGGGACGAGACTTTCCTGATTGCTTTGACCTGTCCTGGGTTCAGCAGCAGCAGTCATTTTTCTCCTTCTTAGTAGCTGGTGCAGTGCTGTGTTTTTGCCTTTCAGCCTGGGAACAGCACTGATAACACCGATGTTTTCAGTTGCTGCTCAGTAATGTTTACTCTGACCAAGGACTTTCTGAGTCTCATGCTCTGCCAGGGAGGAGGGGAAGCCGGGAAGAAGCAGAGACAGGACACTTGACCCAAACTGACCAAAGAGGTATTCCATACCACAGCATGTCATGCCCACAATGTAAACTGGAGGCAGTTACCCCAGAGGGTTAGATCACTGCACAGTTGAGGCTGGGTATTGGTTGGTGGGTGGTGAGCAGTTGTTTTCTCTTCCTTTGTTATTTCCCTTGTCATTATTATTATTGGCAGTAGCAGCAGTGGCTAGCTTTATACCTTAGTTACTGGACTGCCCTTATCTCAACCTGTGGAAGTTATATTCTTTCAATTCTCCTCCCCATCCACCCTGGAGTGGGGGGGGGGAAGGGAGAAAGTGAGCAAGGGCTGTGTGGCTGATTTGCCGACTGGGTTTAAACCATGACGCAAGGCTACCAAATATCTTCCTCTAGACAATAACATAAGACAAAGTCTGGTTGGACTAGGAAGGACCCATTGCATTGCCACTGCAAATTCTGGAGTAAGAAGTTATCTACAAACCACCATGACAACTCTTGTAGCTCACCAGCAGGTCCTTACTCTACCTATCCAATACATGTTGCTCTTTAGGCAAAAGCAAACATAAGACAACATCTTCAGAAAGGAACACAACACCTCCTGGTACTCAAAGTTATATTATTATCCAAATATTAACATATCCCATTTAGATTCCACCCTTTGTGCTCCAGGCTAATCATTTCCTACATGACTGGTTTTTTAGGATTTAGTAGAGAATCAAAGATAACGTATATCTGCTTTTAGGCACCTACACCACAGTTCAAGCACTAACCTTGCAGGCATGATCTGCACACGAGCTGTATACAGAAGCACTTGAAAGACAACAGAGGAGGTATTCTAGTTGCTATTAAGGGTTTACGTTGGGTATGTAACTTGGGATGATGCATAGCAAGTTCACAGCACTGGGACACAGCTTGTACAACACTATTAGCAGCTTTAGACCTCCAAGAGCAACTTGAGAAAGCATTTCCTTATGCAGACTAGCAGCACCTTGCACAGTTAATGATCTGACTCATAGATCTCAAAAGCTCCCACAACCATATGGTCTAAGCACTTACTTTTAATAAGAGAGATATTACCCATGCTTTTAAGACACACCACTGGAGGGCAAACATTCTGTTAAGATGCTGGCACCTAATGCTCCTGGATGATGAGCTGATCTGTTCTTTGCACTAACCTGGGTTTGGGCGAGGATCAAGACCAAAGTTTTTTCCCCCACTTAGTCATTAGCCATTCTGCTACAAGCAGGAGAGTAGTATGAGGACAAAGAATGGTCCCAAAATAAATTGGTGGCTGGCAATTTAGGAACCTGTACTTGGTGACTCTAAGCAAATCTCTGGTTTACATTAGCTAAGCCTACTTTGGAAATGGGGTACAGAAATGTGTTAAGCTCCAGAAAATTTCTGTGTTACAGCTTTAAACCCTTTAGAATACTTTCTAAAGGATGTAAATTTTAAATTTCCCAAGCAGGAGGTTTATTTTAATGACTTTATCTGTCTAAGCAGGCTGGGAAGCTTTAACTGATGCTCACCATATAATTTAATACTTAACACAGAACTAAAGGAACATACCTGGGTAAAGTTACTCTTAAATGTCATTTGTCTAAGTTTATTCTCAATAAAGTAAGAATCTAATTTACGACACTATACAGCTTTGTATCCAGGCAGTAGAGACTTCAAACTAAACCTCACAATACCTGTGCAAGCTAGCCAGTAACCCACAAGGGAGAAAAAGCTGCTGCAGAAAAATTACACTGAAGAGGCTATGACTTACCAAAGGACGTATCTTTAGGCTGCAGTCTATCTGGCAACAAACATCTAATTGCTCACCCCATTCCTGAAGGTCAGGATTTTCTGCTCCAACTTAATGCGGAAAGAGCAAGAAAAACAGAGTAACTCTAAAACCCCATTCAAAGAGAAGACACAACCAAGATGGTATTGGTCATACTTCTGCAGACAACAGCTACCTTATAGCTCAGGTTTGGTGGTTTTCTGTTTGGTTGCAGCTTTTTATATTGAAAAATGCTTCTTTCCAAAATAGGCTAATAAATTACCATCTGAGCATCTCAATTTTCTTGTCAGATGCTTCCTTCCAAGTAGGAAGTTACTATTTTTAATCTAAAACATGAAAAATGTCCTTTTCCATTCCTCAGGTAAGTGGATTATTAAAGCAGTAAATGTGTCCAAAATTAAGATACCTTAAACTACACTGATTTCCCCTGGATCCTGAAAAAGAAGGGGAAATTTCCCTTCAAGTCAGAGGCTCTCAACCAACTTAGAGTTCAGTACTGCAGCTCTCCATGACTCTCTAAACTTTGTTTGGAGATCTGTTCACTACTCCAGATCTTACTGAGAAGGTGGGGGGAAGGAACTTTTTCAATGCAATTTTTATGAGATTAGCAAAGTATTTCATCCTCCCAGTAACTGTTTCTAAACTCTGATCACAACTCTTGGACTGAGAATGTTAGATAGCAGAGTAGGTGAGGATCATGGGATGGAACTGTAGATGAACTGCTTCACCCTTTCCATCACCAGGAATACTAACAGAAGAGTAGAGAAGCATGAAACACATTTGTCATTTGTTTTCTTTTTTTTTTTTTGAACAGAGAAGCCTGAACTGTTGTATCACAGACCATTATCAGTTCAAACACCCTCAAACCTTTACCTAAATAACTGCTGCCCTTTTGACCAAAACAGAACAAAAACATAAGTTTCTATGGTCTGCCATTTACTGCGGGTCACAGCTCATGGTATGAACAAGTCACAGGATCATAGAATCATAGAACAGTTAGGGTTGGAAAGGATCTTAAGATCATCTAGTTCCAACCCCCTGCCAGGGGCAGGGACACCTCACACTAAACCATGTCACCCAAGACTATGTCCAACCTAGTCTTGAACACTGCCAGCGATGGAGCATTCACAACTTCCCTCGGCAACCCATTCCAGTGCCTCACCACCCTTAAAGAATTTCTTCATTAGATCTAACCTAAACTTCCCCTGTTTAAATTTGAACCTGTTACCCTTGTCCTCTCACTACAGTCCCTAATGAAGAGTCCCTCCCCAGCATCCCTATAGGCCCCCTTCAGATACTGGAAGGCTGCTATGAGGTCTCCACGCAACCTTCTCCAGGCTGAACAGCCACAACTCTCTCATCCTATCTTCATACAGTCCTTTCATTTGTGCTTGTCATCAGGTTGTGCTACCTGCTAAAACACAATCAAAGTGGAGAATTGAAGCATTAACACCTATTTTAATGAGGAAATTGTCTCCAGAGGTGACAGAAGCTGCCCAATGTATGCACTGCCCACTATCTGTTTCTGCTTTAAGTGCTAGCCCCAGGAAAAGAGTTCATGTTCCAAATAAAACCTCAGAATATGCTAATCTTATTTTTCCCTCCCACACTTATGCACATTACAGTTAAATTCAGTCCTGTGCAAAGCTACTGGGGTCATGAACAGGTGACTACACTCCTAATTTAAGACCCATGGAGAGAACAAGTATTGATTAATGGGCTCTGGATGGGAAAGTTTGAACAATGCCAGTCTCTTTGTCCCATCTTTTCTTCTGATGGGCACAATAGGGCCTTCATTAATTTAGCTGCAGTTCTCCTCTATGCTGGCAGGAAACATTATTCAAAGAACAGTCTCAGCCAGCAAGATCTCTCAGATCTCATTTCCTAGTCTGAACACATACTATTTCAGAGATGAGACCATTCACAGGGACTATATGCTGCAAGCATTTGGAAAACCAGAGCTTCTGCACAAACATTTTCAATTTCCTCTAAGTTTCCATCTTGGATGCATTTACCTGGCATCTGCAGAACTGTCTTGCAAAGTGCTATCTCACCCTGTCATTGTCACACTTAGCTCCCTATTACTGCTTTCCAGGGCTCCCTTCTTCCTGCTCCAGAGCATCACCTGCACTACCACACACTTCTCCCTTTACATGACCATCTTGTCTGAGCATATGCACCCCAGCTGTGTGAAGTCCTCAGCTGACTCCTTGTCCATCACTTCAGCAGCCCTCTCAGCATGGACTTCTGCCCCTCTCCAATTCCTTTCACATGTGTGGCTCCTCAATTGCCCAGCTACGTGTTCTACAACTCCTGCTGTAGGTTTCCTGCCTACCTCTCCATCAGCCACATCAGATACACCTTGGAAAACTCTTGTCCTCAAGCAGTGGGTATTTCTGCTGAGTTCTCTTCACAGAAAGGAGAAGCTACTACCCCAATTACATCAGTTAACAGGCAAAGAACAGAGAAAGTTTCTTGCAGCTGACAAAGCTGGCACTAAACCCTTCTTTATAGAAGTCCTTCTCCCTGCAAATGTGTGGCAAGTTTGTGTGCCCTGCATAACTAAATTGGTCTTTCAAAGTTTAATCAGTGTAGAGTTTTATAATCTAAAACTTACCTAGAGGCCTGCTGTTGTGCACATCTCTTTTGTACTCCAGCACAAAATAAGTGTCCCACAGATTCTGAAGTTCCTTGGTACAGTCCTAACCATTGGTTTAAACTCAAGTTGCAAAAATCAGACAGTTGAACAGCTTTGTAAGTCTTCCGTAAAACGTCTTCCATAACCTGGTTGATGCTTGAATCATAAATTACTACTACAGTTAAACACGGAAAGTCTTAAAGCCAAAGAGCAGACTCTTAATTCAACCTCCAGAATTTTCTGCCCAATCCAATCTCTCCCAGCAACTCTTTCACAACTGAGAGTCTGTTAAACTTACTTTAAAAGACTTAAGAAACTAATCACATCCACAAGCCAAACTGTTCTTTCAGCAAAAGTAGCATGGTGCAGCCCATCCAGCATAAAATCATTTCCAAGGAGCCAAGTGGGGTCAGGCCATGTTACAGGAGAACAAACGCTAATGAGATTCCAGGAAAGAGAACACAGGCGATATTTTGTGCAAACACATAGTCTCCTGTTGAAAGATGACTGGTATTTTACTATTTGCTCAGTCTCTTGAGGTTACACTGACCCAGAACACGGAAATTTCAACTACATTGTATTTTATCAAGTATTTTCCTCTAATTGATCCCTTACTCTTTCCTACAGCCTTTTCACTTAAAGAATTACAGGCTTGTACACATATGGAGCTATTCAGAAATTGTTATTCTCAACAAACCCTCTGCAGAACCTTACTTTGGAATAAACTTACCTTAAGCTATCTCAGACATTTCCAAAGCTGACTCTGGCAGTGTGTTCAAGCCAGGAAATCCAGCAGGAAGCACTTTTACATTATTTTTTTTTCTCACTTAAACTCTTTAACCCAAATTAGCTCCTACACAGACACCGTGAGCTACAGATATTTCTGCATCAGCTGAAAGATATCAGCACTAGGGTTAAAAGAAGAGAGATGGCAACCGTCAAGCTTCTACTCTTTACTGCAAAATAGCATGTCCTCTAAGTCCTGAACTATGCAGATAATGCAAAACCAGCTGATGAAGAATATTCAATACATGCAGATAACATGGAGCATGAAACTCAGTGTGGCTGGCTGGTGAGGTGTTTGACAGTTCTTAACTCGCTGTTTCAGCCTTCAATTGTATGATGAATTTATAGGCAGCATTTGTGGATTCACGGTTCCATTCATCTTTATTTACAACCAATTTTCAGCTGCAGCTCTAACTGGAGTTTCCATCCACTCTAACTATTCTCCTTCACTGGCTCTTAATGACAGCAGTCACACCTTCACATGCATCTTCCAACCGCTGCTCAACTATGCTTCTGCACAAGGATTTGGCAAACACCCTATAGCACCTGTACTGCAGACCTCACCTCACCTACCTTCATTTATGAATAATTCAAAATCACCGTGATTTATTCAAAAGGACCACCTACATTGCTGCACTCCCCACCACTGATCATCTTGCCAGGGTCAGCATGTTCCTCTTCTTGGTGCTTATATGTACCCAGACACACACAGCACAAAAGACAGAGTCATACCAAAAATGACAGATACTTATCAAGGTAAACAGCAAAAAAAAAAGATGAAGTACTACGGAAGAGGTTACAAACTTTGACTGTGTCAGACTTTGGACAGTACTTTGAATACTATGGTCTGTCCACTGGTTGAAAGCAGGTATGATGCCAAGTAGAAAATGCAGCTTTTTGGTATTAAACAGTTTTGACCATTTATTAGTTTAGTTCTTAGAAAAGGGATAGTGAAAAATTCAAAGCCATTAGCCCAAAGTCTAGACACCGCAAGTATTAAATCACTTCTTTGTTGCAGCAGATTATCTCCTTGGGCTTACAAAGCTGTAAAGCCCTAATCAATTATCCTGCTGGAGATTCCTTCATGATATTACTCAGCAACTTCCTTCCCTGATCTAGCCAGTTGCTGTCACAGAATTTATCCCAATACAATTCTGGAGATTCTTTTTGTTATATTAAAGTGAAACTCATTAACAGCTTCAAAAAGATATTGCCAGGGCAGAGGGAAGGGGATCATTTTTGAACAGAGAGCAACAGAAAATGTGACATTTCCTGTCATGTCTAATAAAAAACACGCACTTTCCTTCTTTATTTGAATTAAAACCACACTCAAAATGTCATTCTATAGAACCATAATTTATAAACTTGCTTGCATTTGGGCTTGCTTCTAAGAATCAAGTTAGGACTAGTACAGAAATCTAGCTGAATTCACCAGAAAGATAATTCCTGCATTAAGAAGCTTTCTGATTTGACACATCCCAACAGCAGATAAAAAATTCCCAAGTTATTAATACTGAGGGTCAGATGTTAATCACAGATGAACCACACACTTCGCTCATATCACTGAAGTATCTGAAGTGGCAACACACAGGAATACACAAGTGAGCTTGGAATTTCACCTTGAAACACCTGTCCTCACCTTGCCCTGCGGAGCTGCATCATCCCTTCTCCCTGTTTAAGTGACAAGCTGTTGGAAGTTTCAATTTAAACTGATTCGCCATCCATCCTTCCTCAATTTGTGGAGAATTTGCGTGGCTATGCCAAACTCCTTCTTGCTATGGAAAACCAAACTCATTGTCTTCTGAAGGAGCAGTCCCTAGCTAACCCTTCAGAGCTCTCTCAGAACACAAACAAGGGTTCTATCTTTTCCCATGAGGTTCGTGCTCCAGCAAAGCCCAAATTTTGGCATTCTTGCAGTCAGACCAGAAACACCTTTCTAGACTCGTGAGCTTGTCCAGCATTTCTACAACTCAAGGGACCACACTGCACAGACACTGAAGCAGAATGAACATAAACCAGGTGAGGAACTTAAAGTATCATGGCTACATAACCTTAAAAACATAACACGACAAATGAATGCAGGCACCCTGGCACTAACGTGACCAGGCAGCTTTCAGGATCAGAGTTACTCTCTCTGGTACTATGGCATACTCTGTAGGCATACTTTACCACAAGCAACCTGGGATCTGGCAGCCTTGGGGATGCACTGCACAGTGTCAACACATGCCTACTGCTGTACTCTTAATGTACTCTGGAGATTTACCCAAGGACAAAAGCAGTTCAACAACTTCAGGTAATCAACTTCGAGAACATGATCATAACCGCTAGCTGCCAAAAGGACAGGACATCTACCTCGCATCCTGGTTTTCAATTCTCCTCAACCTTCCCTCCCAAGGGAGCTGGAGGTCAAAGCAAAACAAGACAAAAATCACCAAATATAGCCAATCAAAAAGAAACTTTTTTTCATCAGAAAGAGTGATCCTGATATTTACAAGCAACAGCCCAAAACTTCCACTAAATATCTTGCAAAGCTCAGATCGTAACCATAACAATATCTAAATATTAGCAGGAAAAGGCTGTTGTCAGCCTTCTCTAAGACATGATCCAAATGACTTTATTCTCACCTCCATGGAAAAGCCAGTGGGACATAAAATTAACTGCACTGAATCCAATCTCTTTGGCACTCATGAAGGAAAACTCATCGGTCAAACTGGGACAATCTTAAACATAAAATCATGTCTCTTGGAGGCTGGTGGGAAGGCCCCAAGGGGGCTTCTCTTTATCAAAGTTTCTTTTAATTAATAGTATACACTGCCATATTAAGCTTATATAAATTCCATACAAATCAATTTGGAGCTGTACGGTTAACTCTGGATCTGAAAGATGCACCCAGTTATGAGCACCAGGAGGTTAAATACACTGGTCCTTCTCAAAGTTACTTACACTGCCTTAGAATAGTAAAAGTAAAGTTTTAGAACATCTGGTTTTCCTTTCCACTCCCTATGATATCATGTTTTCCAAGCACATTTGGCAGCTCACAGTGAAGATACAGGCAGACTAAACATACAGGGCAATGCAGACTCAAGATGAAAATCCAAAGCCCTGGATGCAGCAAGTGTGTTTCCTATCTCCAGATTTCAGTTACACAAGTGGTAAATAAGGGTTTTCCCCACCCTTGATAACTCATGTATACTTCAACCTTCTTCCTTGATGAGATACCACATAACTGCCCTCCAGAGTTTCTGTGCCTTTGTAAATAAGCTTTCATGCACTTTGAGTCCTTATACAGCAAGATTCAGTTATAGGAAAAAAAAAAAAAAGGCATGTTTAACACGGTCAGACTTTGTATGTACTTTTCCTTATCTCACTCTGGGAGATGAGATTTACCTTCCATTTTCTTCCTGCCTAAAAGGGTTTTTTCCCCACTGCAGCCACTGCTTTTTATGGCTTGGTTTTGTCCCAGCCTAGAACTGGAATATTGGAAAAAAAAATTCATGTTTGCCATGATTTCACACAGACTGTAAGCAACACAGAAAAGTGGCTGCAACAAAAACTAACAGCTCCCATTTTACTGATTCTTCCCATGTATTGTAATATATCTTGATACAAGCTTTGTATTGTTTCCTCTTCACCGATTATTCATACTGAGCCACATTCAAAACATAGATAAGTCAGCATGAACATACCTTTAAGGTCAGTACATAACCACATTTTATTGATGCACAAAACGCTAACTCATTTATGCTCACCAGTGAAGGAGCAGCAAAGCTGGAAATCCAACATCAGTTTCCCACTCCAAACCTTAATTTCTCATTTTTTGTAAAAGGATGGCTTGGAAATGCAAAGGGATGCCTTGAGAATCCCAATATGACACAGTATTTGGCTTATTATTTTACATTTAACAGCAGTTTATATCATTGCAATCATTAAAGTGTACAAAGGAGGAATAGTACATCTTAAAAGAAACTACTGACAAAATAGCCCCAGAAGTTATGCCCCGATTAAAATTTAATGACTAATCAATAAAGCTATAATTACAACTTTCACCCTTATGCAATTTGGAATGGTTTATTTATATGGATCATCTACAATTTCATATAAAACAAATGTGAGAAGATCTTGCTTTGCGCTATTTTTATTACAGGTTTATTGTGGCAAATCTCTAAATCCCCATCTCAATTACTTTACAGCTTAGTTCTCCCATCATACCAGAGGAATAGAAAAGCTAGCAAAAAGCAAAATCCCATTAACTGAATAATGGCTGTTACAGCATCGCAGTTTCCACACCATAAAGTCATTTCAATGGCTATCGCTATGAATTTCCCTGGCCATAGAGTAGCAAGAGCCAAGCACCTAAGACAGCTCTGAGCAACTTCTTTTACCCTCCTGCATCTCTTTATTGGCCTGAAAATGAAAGCTGTAAGTGCCTGAGCTGTGAGGCTCACAGGACCACAGACCACCTTGGAAAAAAACAGGCAACAGCCTCTGTAATCATGCAAGGAGTCATCTGCAGCCAACTGCTGATAAGTCACATCCAGTTATAGTTTTCCCACCAAATCCTTACAGGTAGAGGCAGTATATTATAAATAACCCACTTGTGAAAGAAGAGACCGTTTTTTTTCAGTGGATTTTATCACAGAGCACTGGCACCTCATTAAGAGCCCAACTGATTTGCTTGATTCTGAAACAGCACTTGAGAAGCTTAGAACCCCTCTTGGATCTGCTGTTGCATGAGATTTCAGGCTAACAAATTTATCAGGGCTATGCATTGCCATAGTGATGAAAAACCTCACACTTATTTCTAACAGCCTTTAGAGAATTTCCATGGAAGCAAGTTCTGTACATTGCCTGAAGTTAGAAATCATAATCTGACAGCACAGGCTCCAATCAAGATGGAAAAAAAACCCATCTGAGGCAGCAACACATACTCCACACAACCTTAAATCACCTTCTATCTACTCCCACCTATAGTCACTACCAGAGTGGTTACAGGGTGATGTATTCACCTATCTTCATGTGCTTGGTATGCTAAATTAAGTTCCCCAGCTAAGTCATATTCAATCTAATCAGAATCATCTCCACAGAAGAATAAAAATTACTTGGGAATCAAAGCTGAACCCACAAAGAGCAGGGAGAGCTGAACTGCTTCCTGTGAGAAGCAGCTAGGCCATGCTGCTATAACGAGCCACCACGTGCTAAGTTAAAATGGCACAGAACCCTCTGAAGGATTTTGGTGAACCTGGAAAAATTTTATTTGGATAATCCAAAGCAACCATGCTCTGTTTGCAAATAACCTCAGGAACAATCATTAAAAACACCATATACAAGCTTCTAGGATAAAGCACCTTCACTATTCACCTACAGACAGGTTTGGGTCTGGATCAGACAGGAATCATCATCATTTGATGACATTAACAAGTGCTCTCTTTCAATACTTGCTACAGTCCAAATAGACTTTGCTAGAAGACCAAATTCCTGTTATGGAGGGTCACATACCAGCTCTTGTTAGAAGTGTTACTAACTCACTTATTCACTTTGAAATAATCCTTACAAGTGCCAACACTTCATTAAAAAACATAAGTAACATTTTTATGAGGATTTTCAAAAGTATAAAGATGGTCAGCACTCAGAAAGTCAGATATGACATGAAGCCTGAAGTTTCATAACTGAATGATTTCATCTCCTCCCACAGACACAATATACAGCCTTCTTTCTTACCACTTCCGCAAGGGAGGCAGCCACCATGTGTGTTGCTGGAGCCAAGTAGGATGCAGAGCCATGGTGCAGCAAGGATTTCACATTCTCATAGGTGATAAAAAACACAGCAGCTGAAATTCAGGAACACATGCAGTCATTCAGCTGTTCTTCCAGCACCAAACCAGCACCAAAAAAAAAAAAACATTTAGAGGCGGATTTTGTCACACATTATTCCGCACATGTAGTTCAAAGCAGGATTACTTCCCCCAAAATGGTACCAATGCAGTCTATAGGATAATTCCTGCAGAAGTTTAAGCTTCTGGCTACTGCTGGAAAATCTATTAATATCAAAGATGCAGGACTTTAAGGCCATTCTTAGTACCGAGATAAAGAAAGATGCGTCATGAATTAGTCATGAATGTCCAGTAGGTTTGGGGGGGAAAGGTTCCATTCCTAGATAGGAAGGGTGGAGAGGAGGTTGTTAGATTGAATTAAATGGTCTTTATTTGGGGGAGGGGGAATAATCAGTAAATTGAGAAGGGGGAAAAAAATAACCAACCCAAAAATCATCACGGCACAAGACGCATGTCTCTACTCTGCAATGTGCAAAACTGTTTCAGTAGCAGTTATTAATAACTTCTTCCCAGCTATTGTCAGTTTCACATTTTGCACTCTAGCTCCAAAATCAAAAATAATTCTCCCAAGTTTCTGAAGGACTTGTAAAAGTCGTGTTCAGTGAACCAGAAATACACAAAAGTAAATAGAGCATAGCAATACCGGCCACATTTATTCACTGCAATAGTCAACTACAAAGGCATTTGCACCTTAAGGGTTACTCCTGCTCCAAAAGATAAGTTCTCACTCATACTTGGAAAGATAAAACCACAGTTCAGATTCTGAAGATGTAAATCATGAGAAAACTGACATGTCTTCCGGGGGAACAGATTTTAATTGTGAAGAAGGGCTCTGTGAATTGCCTTCTGCTAATCAAAAGATGCTTATCACCTCAGAAGGAGATAACAGAGCAGACAAGATAAAGAACTGAATTTTTTTATATCACCTTATGAAGGACATCAAACATCTGAAGGTATCAGTGGATTTGTCAACATTCTCCTAAAATTCACTACTGACAGAATAGCCTGTCATTCATTTATCCCTCCCTGCAAAGACAAAATGGACAAAGGCATTGGGATTTTTACATGCCTTTTTCTCTGCAGGGACTACAAGCATTTACTTTTTTAAAGTTTCATTTTCAAAAGTTTTCCTGATGCCTTATCATTTTAAGTAGTATAGTTGTTTCCAGGGAGAAAAAGACAAGCAGAGCATCCCCAGGGCAATGAGCTCAGAGACCTCTAGTGCTCAAGCATTTTGAATTTTGAATCATTCCAAATGGTCTGACAGAGTGGGTCATGACAAAAGGGCTAGCAAGACTCAAGAACTCTTTGGCACCCAAAAACACTTCAGGGTACCCCCATAAGTAAGGATAGTAAGTAATGATTCCAAGGAGTAAGGGTTGCTTTTCTGTGTAAACATGCAGCAACCTTCATTCCTGGCTTGCTCAAAGAGTTAGTTCAACTGTGCAATTCTAGCAACTGCTCTTCACAGGTGGACATGGACTCACAGAATACAAAATCACCTGCAGGAGAGAAAGAAATGAGCACTAAAGTCCTAAACTATAACAGTTCCTACTTAAAGACAACAACAAATAATCCAAAGAAAATTTACCATTTGGAAAGGATCCTATAGCAGTAGAAGGAACACCAGCATAGATGCCACGAAAACCACCAGCCTTCCTAAAGCCTTGAGGACTCTGCAGTCTTGTTTTTACAGTATCCAGGGGAAAAAGGATCAAGTCAACACAGACACCAGCAACTCCACCAGCCTTCAAGACAAAACCATAGAGTAAAGTGCATTAACATTCAAAGGGGCGAAACTGTGGTGCTTATACAATAACTGAGGCAAGCCTAAAGCAAAGCACTACTTGACTGGATCCCATCTGAGGTCAACTTATAAACTGACAGTGTTACACAGACCTCAATAGTTTTATAGCTATAACAAGGAAGCTTCAAAAAGGGAAAGTAATAAATATTACAGCTTTAAAAAGCATTTTTAAGGTATTTTCAAAACTATTTCAGTGTTTTGGATAGTGCAAAGCAACCCTTAAACCCCTATACATAAAAGCAAGACAGTGAATGCCACTTACCAAGAAGACACAGCACAGAATGACCTCTATGAATTTGTTTGATAAGATCAGGGAAGTACAGAAGCAATCCTGCTTCATCCCTAGAAAGCACATTCCCATTTTTTTCTAGCAAACTTCTTTACTTAAACTATCATCCCTCATTTCATTTGTTGAACAAAGCGTGAAGTAAAACTGCTTTATTTTCTTTGGCTGTCAAAAGTCCACAGAAGAAAAAAGTCATATTAAAGAAATATATTTTCAAAGGTCTAAGGAAAAGGTGAAAGTTTTCACTCACAGCAACTCTTATAACCAAACCCTAAAAAACCAGTTTCAGCTAGAGCAACCCTTTTCCACTGTCTGTGTTTCTAGTTGACTTCTAGTTTCCCCAGGACATACCTATAAAAAAAAAAAACTACTTGTCAAAAACAGGAGGGGGAGACTGAAAGAAGCATAAAAACTCACATTGAAAGAAAAAAGTATGAAGTTACCATTAAGCTACTGTGATTAATGACTATAATTCAGAACAGAAAATAGAGTTTGAAGTCTACTGCATATAGAGCAGCACAAGAGAAACAACTGTGCAAGTTTTTAACAGCCCGAAAACAAGTCACATGTGGGTTCGATTGGATTTTTTTCAGGGCCAACAGATGATTCACAGAGGTGTTCACTATCCACTACTAAACTTTTAATCAATAAGTTAAGTACTCTTTTAATCTAGTTGGCTACTTTGCATGCATTGATTTTTCTTCCCATTTTTGCCATCAAAATCCTTATCTGCTCAAAATAACATTGATCAGATTTAATCCAGCCATCTGCTAGAATAAATCAAAAGTTACTCATCATTTCTTTCATTTTCAAAGTTCTGTATCTCAAACGTCATTTAAATTCATGAAACAACTAACAGAGCCCCTGCCAGAGACCAGAAATATACCTGGGGGCTTATATCATCTAGAGAAAACAGTAATTACTTTTAGATAGCAACACAGCTGAATGCACCTTTCACCTCACCTTTCTTTAACAGCAGCATTATTAAATATAGAACAGCTGAAAAACCTTTAAAAGGAGTTGAACATACCCTTAAACTTTACTCCATCGAAGCAATTAGGCAAAACCAGGACCCAATTCAAATGCATTGAGCCTTGCAGCTGGCAGGAATCTGAAGCCTCCCAACAGGCACAGGTCAGCAGCTCTCCTCACACTAGCTAAGGCCATCCCACCCATGACTTCCCATGCAGAACCCACAGGTGTCACTGGATAATTCTAAGGAGATCCTTACCTATGGGAACCCCTTACATGTGATACTGCTGGGTGAACACATCAATAAGTAACTTTTAGAGCGTGAAATGATTCGCAAAGGACCGTGCATGCACCCAGCACCTGCAGACCGCCAAGAAGAGAGCAACCGGCATCCGAGGCCGCGGCGTCTCCTTGGCAACGGGTAGGCCCGGACCCCGCTCACTCACCGCCAAGGCCGCCCAGGACTCCCGCGGCTCCATGCAGGGGTGGCGGTACAGGACGGGCACACAACGCAGCACAAACCGGCTATCGCCCCGCAAGGAAAGGGACTAAACCCCTTGCTCCGGCCGTGCCCCAGGCGTGAACACGGGCGCAGCCATGTTGCAGTCCCTGACCCGTGGTCACGTGGGAGTGTGTCGTCATCGCGTTACGCGCTGTGGGAAGCGGCGCCGCTAACGGGGTGAGGCCGGGGGCGGTGGGGCAGTTTTCTTCAGTCTTGCGCTAGTGGTGTGAAAGCTTACTGTCATTAGCACTCGGCGTTAATTAGTTAATACGTGGCTGCTGAGCGTTAATTAGTAGTTAAATCGCTAAGTAGTAGCAGCTGTGCTGCTCCGGGAGAGGCGGGAAGAGAGCAGTCCCTGAGGGGCTCTTGGAGGTAGTTGCTGCCATGGCCTTTTCTGATCCCGCCGCTCGTTGCTGCACAGAGCAAACCTGCGTCGGCTGAGGGAAAAAACAAGGCATTTCTGAGGGAAAAACGTTCCTGAAGTTGCTTGGGGGGTGTGTGGTGTGTGTGCTTCCCCAACCCATGCCTGCAGCGTGGTCCTGCTGGTGCTGTCCTGTGCAGGCTCCCTGTGTGCCGTTCGTGCCAACAGATGAGAGCAGTGCACAGGGACAGAGAATCATTGAATCAACTAGGTTGGAGAAGCCATTTAAGAGCATTAAGTCACGAGTAAAGCCTCCTGGCCAGAGACATCTTTCCTGCCTGCTCTCAGGAGCAGTGTTGGCTCTCGCTGGAAGGGAAAATGCCATTTTTCACTCACGTCACATCAGGAGCACCTCTGCGTTTTACATTTATGTCTCACAGATCTCCTCTTCACAAAGGACGTTCAAATCGGCAGTGGTCTCAGAAGCTACAGAGAGGATTTTGGCACAAGGTCTTCACGTAATCCTCACCGGCAGGAAAGCACACTCAAACTTACAGGAAGTGCAGTTCCAGGAATGGGAGAAGGGATAAATGTTGGAGATCACTACAGTGCATGTGGAACCAGAACGTCAGCAGGCATCAAGTCAAAGTTTCCTTGGCTGCAAGCACATCACTTGGGATGAGCTTTGGGTGTTGCAGCTGAGGATGTGATGATAGCTCAGCATCAGTGACTGCCTTCAGGTGCTCAGCTCCCCTACATCGGACTGCTAATGGTGTTTGCAGGTGGGAAGCACCCACCTGCACATAGAATCATGGAATAGGGTTGGAAAGGACCTTAAGATCATCTAGTTCCAACACCCCTGCTATGGGCAGGCACACCTCCCGCTAAACCATGCCACCCAAGACTATGTCCAATCTGGCCTTGAACACAGCCAGGGGTGGAGCATTCACAACTTCCCTGGGCAACCCATTCCAGTGCCTCACCACCCTTACAGTAAAGAACTTCTTCCTCAGATCCAATCTAAACTTCCCCTCTTTAAGTTAGAACCCATTACCCCTTGTCCTATCACTACCTGCAGCAGCATAGTGATGGAGATTAAAGTGGAGATCCCAACTCCAGCAAATTTATTACAGCTCTTATGCAACACCGATAGAGTTCTGAACTGCCTCAGTCCCCAGGGATAAGCAATGTTAGAGTAGTCTTCATTCAGTTTTTTTATTTAAGTGAAAAGCTCAGAGTTCTGCAGGCAAAAAATAAAAATAACCTGGATGTATTCTATTTCTCTGCCTCCTTTGATTTTGAGTCAGCTCCTTGGTTTCTTTGTCGTAACTTAATGATTTTTACAGTAATCTGTTGGGTTATCAGTCCTGAGTTTTAATTTAAGATTTGTTGTGCTCATCAAGGATCACTTCTTGGTTTCAGATCAGGACATGATCAAATAAGCGGAGTCCTTTGACAGCTGGTGCTGGTAATGTCCCCACAAGAGTTGGCTGACCACCTTTCCTCCGAAGCCTGTGATGTGCATGAAGCCAAAAGCAAGCCAATTTGCTGTCCTAGGAACTGATCCTGAAAACTTTGATTCTGATTCCTGGAAGAAGCAGGAGCCATGGCTACATATTTCAGCTGTAATATAGCAAAGACTGGTCTGCAAGCAGTTATAGTAATACCCAGCAGAGTACCTGTGTTTCCCAAAGAACCCTGCTGTCTAGACAGAAACAAAAGTGATTTGAAATACACCATTTTCCAGTAATTGGCTAAATAAACATAAAAGGTGAAAGTTCCTTATTTTCCAAGTCCATGTCCATTATTGAATTAGGTGCATCATTAAATTAGGTGCTTTGGAACAATACTGAGGGAAAAATTCGACATCTGCAGTAAATGAGGCATGCCTTAAGTGTTACTGCTGTCCCCATACAACCTACTGATGGCAGCATTTAAAACAAGACCTCATTCCCCATGTGTGCCCAAGAGGTCTCTCGATGTAAAGGTTCTTGGGGTCATAGCAAGCATTTTTCACATTGTGCAGTGCAAAGCTTTCAAATACACTCCGTGACTCTTATTTATCACCTTCTGTCAGAGGAACTGCTGCTGCATCATAGAGGTCACAACCTCCTATTCTTCCAAGCCACTGTCCTGTCTTAAATGAACAAGTTCTGCTTAATGCCGGAAGCCAAACATTAATCTTCATGCTACGTCCTTCAGTGGAGTCCCCCCAAACTTCCAGAGTAAGTTGAGTGAAAAAAGAGATCTGTTTTCTCGTGTCCTTTCTTTCTTGCCAGAAAATACTGCAGGTGCTCCCCAGCATCTCCACTGCAAGTGAAAAAGGTGGGCTTAGCAGAAAAATATAGCATAAGCAAATGAAGCATCTGACTGCACCTGAACAGTGAGTGTCTGTGGTCATCCCATCCCTTCATTCAACCCTGTTTTCAGCTTGTTTGTGGTCCTGTACCTTCTCCCAAGCCTGATTTCTGCTGTGGCTGAAGGGTGAGCTGGGGAAGCTTCGGAACAAGCCAGGCTCTGCTTTTCCCAAGCACTACTGGTACAGTTACGCTGTACCAGACAAGAGGTAGCTGTGTCCATACTGACTCTGCCAGCTCCAGAGCAGGTTGTTAGCCCACCGAGTTTTTGTTCAGCCTTTCTTTTCATCTCCTTATTTGTTCCCTTCTCTCTTTCTCTGTAAAGAGTGGCAAGAGCACTTTTAAAAATTACCATTATGCCTACAGCACCTCACCTGCTTTCCTTAGCATTTGCAGCCCATAAAAGCCTTGGAAAAAGAGGAGAAGTTTTTGAATTGCAGTATGATAAAGAACATATTGCATCTTTGGATGGACTGAGTGGGATGTGAGCTGCCAACAACACAGCAATCCTCTAGTTTATACTCTGCAACAAAAGAGAGATCATACGGAATGAGTATCAGCCACTGAAAGTCCTCTTTGTCAGGGCTACTTAAGCACTATTTTGAATCAATCTCATATTATTAATCCTTCCACTGATACGATGCACATGTACAAAAATGCCTGTAGCTGTGTATCTAGGTATCTGTAGACATGACTAAGTGCTTGTTTGTGTGTATTTCCTCTCCCAGTCTCTAGCTGCTAAAGGATGTCTGACACCAGCAGCAGAAGATGTATTGATCTGGTCATAGCAAATTAAGGCTGCTGAAGAGCAGATGTTAAAAACAGACTTCTTGGCATGTATCAGCCCCTGGTGGTATCACTTGCACACATGTTCCAGTTTATTTATTAAAGCAATTGCTCTCCTCATTCTGTTTATCATCTTTCTCCTGGGCAATTCAGGCACACCCAAGCCAGCCCCTTCTAGTCAGTCAGCTCTCCTTGGATGTGAACTTTTCTTCAGCTCAGACAACACCCTGCAGTTCTTCCTGAGAAACAACCAGCCCATCCCTCTGTTCTTAAAAGCAGATTGAAATTTATCAGCTGCAAAAATTTCTCCTGGCATCAATACAGTGAAAATAAAGACTCAGAAATCCCTGTAATTTGATCCTAAGCAGGTACATAGTAGGGTCAGAAGGCCATCTGGAGGGGGCATTTCAGTTCTGAGGGCACATGGCACCCAAGAGGCTATGATGCACGGTAGGAGCCTATTGTGGCAGGAGGGGCCTGTTAATTGAAAAAAATAGGAAGAAAACATAACCCTTTATGCATCCAAATCTTGTTTGTCCCATTTTATTACAAACAGATGCAGAGCTGTGAAATTAATGCAGAGCGAAAGGACTTCCTTGAGATCACGTCAGTGCATCAGAGAGTACTGTGGTTTCCATGTATTAGATATGTGTGACACTGGTCCTTCTCCAGGTCATCACCAGACTCCTTAAACACTTAATATGCACACACTTCTGCCATACCCTTGGGGAAGCGCAGGCTTACATTCTGCAGTTTATTTCTGCCAGGAATAAGGCACAATGCTCTTGTCCACAACTTCATTGTGGTAAAATTCAAGGCCCTTACTGAAGGAAGCAGAGTCCTGTGCCCAGAATTGTTACTTGCCTTCAGCAGCCACCCCATTGCCTGGTGCCCCACCTCTGCATACTCAGCAGCTATGCTGCAGCCCTCTGCCCGCTTCCCTGGATGCTGCATGTGCTTCTAGAGATGCCTACTTCAGAAGGATGAAAAAGAATTACATATTACCCTAAGATCGAGCCAGCAGTGGACAACTGGACCTGGACAGACAACAGTTTTTCCAGCCTCTCCTCATTTTGTCTGTCTCCTTTTTTTCCTGCTTTAGCCCTCCTGAAAACTACAGGCAAGGTTGGTTTAATATGGATTTTAGATCATTTTTTTGCTCCTCAGACACCAGAAGCTCCCCCTCACACAGTAGCATTCTCTGTTCTAAAGAAATCTGGCAGCTTTTAGAAACTTTGCTGAAATACTAATTGCAGTAAATTTTTATGGAAACAGATGGGGGAATCAGACAGCCAGAAATTTAATAACTCCTTTGAGTACTTAGCAGCAGAAACACCAATCCCCAAATTCATTAAGAAAAAAAAGTGATTAATGATGATATGGGTTTTGAATAATGATAGAAAGCCTTAAAATGTACAACTTTCTGATGCTCCTCATTTTTTGTGCCTTATTGGCTGCCTGGACTACTGAAGATGAAAGGGCTGGGGAGGACAGAAAACATACATTTCAACTTCTGGGTAAAGTAAGTGAACTAATGATCCAGTGGCAACATAGTGACCTTTTCCATGTGAGCACGTGTTTCAGAGAATCTCTGCACTTAATCTTGCAGCGCAGCTGAGTTAATCTAATCTTTCCATTTAGCACATAAGAGAAATGGAGGAAAATCTTAATTGTGCCTGCATTTGTGATTACAGTCCAAGCCCCTGACACTGGAATCACTCACATCTGTTCTCACTCATTTTATGGGCTGATGCAATGACTTAGTTGACTCAGGGAGCAGAGTTAAGAAAAACTTTGCAACAGGACAGTCCTAAACTCCCAAACAGTTGTGCCTTTCCAAATGGTCCCAGTGGAATATCCCTGATGTTCCCAGGGTGCCTGGAAGCACGACACTGGGGTCTTTCAGCAACTGAATTGCTTGTGTCATTCTGGTGATGTAGTGCCTTCTTTCTTATAGAAGAAGATTAACAGATCTGATCTCTTCCAAAAGCTGCAGCCAGTGTTAATGAAACACAGGGTGAGTTGTCCCCTTCCAGGAGAAAGAGTGGGCATCGGTGCTGGACCTACCCTTCTAACCAGTATAGATTATCAGTATGCCAAGGTCATACTGGTGGAGGCCCAGCATGACCGCTTGGACTGCTTTGCTGGACCTTTCTAAGGAAAAGACCCAATTAAAATTGGATTTCCTTGAATTTGATGGTTTTGGAGAGCTGGACATTGACTCTTTCCTGTTCCATGGGGATGGATGGGTCCTTTATCCCAATGCTGTGGTCCAGTAGTGCCATGCAGTAGCCTGAGTTGGCTCCAGCTCAGAAATGACCCTCACCTCTACCGCTCTGCTCCAGCAGCCTCCTGGCAGAAATAAATTGCAATTGGTTTTGAACAGACAAGGAGCAATATTTTAGAGAAACCAGTTCATTGCCAACTGTTTGCTCAGCTCAGAGTTTTTATCAGCTAAATTCCCTCTCTAGCTCCCAGGGAGCAACAGCTAATAGGAAGTGCTTGCAATGACATGTAAAGCAGCCACTGTGGCCAAAACTATCCAGCTATTGGGAGGTGTCACTGAAGAAAGGAGCTCTAGGGCTTTTTGAACTGCTGAACTTTGGCATGTAAACTTCAACTCTTCTTTAAATGTAAACTGTACAAATAATAGTTTGCTTTAAAAAAGCATGCTGCATGTTTGGCACTCTGTACTTGATATAATTCATTTTTAGTATCATTTAATTCAAAGAAAAGTCTTTTTCAGTCTGTTTTGGCTACTCAGAGATGGACAAAGAAACCAAAGGACATGGATGACAGAGCAGGGACAGTGAGCAGAGGGCCAAAGGGAGTGCTGACTCTTGTAAGGACAATCTGCTAGGGTACTTTGCCTGCTCAAAGCTCCTGCACACCCCTTCCTGGAACTGCTTCAGAATGCTGCCTATGTCCTGCATGACCACGTCAAGTCTTGCTTCATTTCTCCCTAATGCAGGGCCAGGGACAGCAATGGAATGGATGGAGGTGACTGCTCCACAAAGAGTCCTATCCCTCAATCTGAACCGGAGACAAGATGTGTGTGCTGCATTATCCCTAAAGAGGAGGTCAACAGCAAGGGAGGAAGGCTCCTAGCCTCAGTCTTTCTTTTCAGTTTCTAGTATTTGAGTCACCAATTACAGGTCTAACCCACAGGGGTGTTCCTGGAGGGAGGTGAAAGAGCAGCTCCAGAAGAGGAGGGAATGGGGCTGGGGTTTTGCACCCACCTGAGCATTTTCAGGTTCATAAATCCTGTCAGCTGCAGAGACTTAAACTTTTGGGGGCATTTTAGACTACACCTGGAGGCATCTATGTGCATGTGTAGACACCCAAAGCCTTGAACCATTGCTTTAATAGCCACTGAATACTGAGATACTTCAGCCTCTCCTCTTGGCTGCAAGATATCTTCTATGTTTTGACATTGTGGAGGGCAATCCTTTGGTGTGAGGCAGCAGAGAGGTCCTTCCCAGGAACAGCGGAAGGAGACTGATGACAAGAAATTCATGTTCACCTTCCTGTGACTTTCCAGAGCCCTCTTCCTTTTCCTTCTGTTTTGCACCAAGAGAGACTTTCCAGCTCTTCTCCTGTCAATAGGTTTATCGGAGCTGGTTTCCGATGTGAAGTTTCCCAACAGTGAAAGTTTCTGCTCATTTCTTTGCATCATACCATCATGAGCCCCATTGCCATTCCCAGGAGATAAGCTATCATTTGTATTCTCTTGCAGAAAAGGCATTATCCAAAAGAAATACAAAAGCATGAGAACATAGGCTGTTTGCGTGCAGGGAAAAAGAAGCATATGACATGTGAATTTGCCAGATGTTACCACTCTGAATCTTATTAAAATATGCCCTGTACTGACCAGGCTGCTTTATCTGTACATGGAAGGAGTTGGAAGATAAGAGGCATTTTTACTGACAGCTCTATAGCGGGCTGACCAGGCAGCCTGGGAGCAATTCCCTGACACAGCATCATGATTTGTTCAGGCTGTTGACCTGGGCTGCGGGTAGTCCTGTCTGCTGCTCCCTTTCACAGTATCCTTCCTTCACATCTATTCAGACTGAGGCTCCTTTTCTAGAAATATACACTAGCTGCCAATATGCATGTTTGGTTTATAATGGGGCTCAACTTGTGTCCAGCTCAGTTGTGCCTCAAGGAGTGTTTCAGTGCTCTTCTGACAGCATCTTCTATTTGTCTACTTGGAAATACTACAGGTGATTAAAAAATTACACGCTGCTGCTTAAAAAATAAACCCATCAATTCTGTATATATTTCATATATTTTAGCTTTAGAGGAAGCTATTTTAAGTCTCTGTCACCCCTTTCATCACTTCCTCCTACCACACACCTAGAAGTGCTTTGGGGTACAGTGTTGATGGACAGGCATGGAAGGGCTTGAGCTCAGCCTACCCATATTTTGAGCTGTCTTGGTCCACACTACATGGACCAAGATGCAGAAAGCTAAGAGCTTTATCAGCTCCTCCGCAGTCACTCTTAAGGTTTTACTTCTTTGTGCACAGCACCCAGCTAACAGATTGGAAGAATTAATGTCTTTCAGTCCTTCATTTGCCATCACAGGACTAGTGATGCTCTGCTAAAATGGTTCATAACTTCCATGAGCACAGACTCTGGGTCAGAGCTACACATCCTCTCTAATGTAGCTACAAGGTCAGCTGCCTCTTCTAGACAAGCCAGCTCCTCTGCAGAGCATCCACTCTTCTGGTGCAGGCAGGACCATGCAGCTGCCTGTGAGCAAGATGTGCCAGCTCCTGCTGGGAGATGCCAGCAGACCTGCATTCAGCTCCCACGTCAAGTGTCTCCAGGGCTGGTACTGCAGCTGCCACACCTCCAGCATCCAAGTCTCTCTTTTTTTCCACAGGAGAAAATTAGAGTCTCTTATGCTAAGACTTGGGCCCAAGTTCTTCTGAAGTCTGCAAAGCCAGAGAGTACCCTTAAGTGGTGCCTGTTTATTCTTTATTGCCTTTTATTCTTCACAGAAAACAATATGGGGAGGCTGTGCCAGCAATACAGATACTGTAATTATTATTATGGAGTATGCACAGGAGCTTATTTTTTAGTCTGGCCAACTCTGCAGGTACCCTGCAGTACCTCAGTTTGGAGGTTCACACTCGAAAGCAACAGAGAATTACATCCATAATCATGGCCCTTCCTTGTCAGCAGGTGCAGGACTGCACTGATGAGCTCTAATCAGACGCTTGAGTCCAAAGCAGGGAGAGGCAGCCCTTCCCTATGCACAGAGTCATCAACTCTGAGTTAAATGCAGAGCTTTAAAGTGATTTGTATCCATTTGCACCCCCACCTTCTCAGGCTAATTAACTCCTCTAATAGAATTAATCAGCACACTAAATACAAGACTAACTACTAAAAAAAAAACCCACAGCACTATCTATTCCAAAATACAATTACTCTGACAAACTCAATTACATGCCTCAGTTGCTTTCTGAAATTACTCGCTGGTATTGGACTGTGCACAGTTTAAGTTTCATTGTTGAAAGAAATTATAAACACTTTCTAAATCATACAATGTTTACAGAAATACACAGAAGCACAGCTTTTATTACCCATGTGGCAAAATTAATTTGACATATTGAAAGCAAATGAATAGAGCTGGAGGACTCTATTCAGGCAGTATTCTTCCCACTGATACAATTTACACTGGGGGGAATATCTAACGCATTAACCTTATTAGCTCTGATGTAAGTAAATAGTATTTCAAAGGAGGGAGGAGGGATCTGAAGCAATATCCTTCCTGCATTTGAATGAGAAACATCAACTTTTTGCATTTCTATCCATTCATTTAGTACAGAAACCCCTCTCACTAAGTAGGTTTTTGCTCTGGATTCAGGAAAACTTCTTCAGCAGTGGCAGTCCACAATATGCAGTTACAATCCTGACTTTAGTCTTTTACATCTATGGTAAACTTTTCAGCTGAAAATAAACTCAGATCATACTTGATTGTGCAAGCTTAGCTTCATTTGCAAGTCAAAAGAGGGAGGAAAATGTTTGGGTTTTTTTAACCCAAGTTTTTCAAAGTTCATCTTGGATCTGAAGATACAGAGAGAGGCTTCTTGAAGTATTTCTTTGTCTGGTCATATGCAACTCCTGCTTCTCAGTTTAATTTCAAACCAGTCAAACAATTTTATTTCTGAGCTAAGGGATGGAGCTGCTCTTGTTGCAATTGGCTACAGGTAGATTCAAGCAACAGGCTGGCAAAGTATGTGTTGAACTTGAAACACCCATGTCCTACTGCAAGCAACAACCTTCAATACTTAGTAGGAGCTTACATACTTGGAGAGGCTGTACAAACTGTTTGATATCCTCTTGAGCCTAAAAACAGCAGCAGCTTTTGCCTGGTGGGATCTCTCATCTCAGTACAGTAGGTTACTGAAGAACTGAGGGTTACTTGAAATTCTCTTGAAAGAAAAGAATCCAGAGTTTTGAAGAGTGCTCCGGAGAGGCAAGGAGAACCTGAGGGAGACCCGAGACTGCTTTAAGCAGAACATTAGATGCGTTCAGAGACCTCACACCTACTCCATAGGCTCTTTTCTACTGGCACCAGAATGATAGTGGGAATTCATACCTGTGCGTTTGAATATACTGATCCCACAGCATCCCAGTCACCCCATATCCATGCTCTACTCCTTCCTCTTAGAATTCCCTTCATGTGTAGCCTGTCCATTCACACCCCTCTGCTTCATGTTACTCCCTTCCTCTGGTGCAGGTATTAAAAGGTAGCAAAATATTAAGCCAGATTTGATTCTAATGCACATTTTCAACCCCACAGCCACTCCTGTTAGAAGAGTTATAGCATGACCACACAGCTTCACAACTGAAGATGCATGCTGGGACAAAGACAAACTGGTGGTATGAAAGTGGGCCTTGAGCAACGGGCTTCTTTTGCTGGAACTCAAGAATAAGACTCACTTTGTGAGCTAATAGATTTTGTACTTTCATCAGAGGAATATCATACATCAAACTGAAACCTGTCAAGAAGATTGGAGGTGGATAGCTATTCCACATCCAGGCACCTTCTTTATCAATTGTGCACATCTCTGCAGTCACCAGTGATGCATTAGATGACACTTCCAAAGGATTACAGACCTGATACACTATTAGATAAAAATTACAAGTGAGAAGCTATTTTACTGCTATTTATTTTCATCAGCTAAGCATCGCTCTCCGAATGTCATTCTGGCTTGGTCGATACTGGCTTTTCAGGCTGCTGAGAAGTTTTGTAATTCCTTTTTGTTCATAGCTTATGTATAAAAATCAATATTAGTTTGCAATTTGTAGGAACCAAAAGGGTTGCATTAGGAGTAACATATGCCTGCTTTTTTCCTTGCATTCCATTCTCAGTCCCTCAGCAGTGAGAATTGAATTAATTTCTCAGTCAATCTGTGAGATCTAATAATTAAAACCCGTTATTTCCACATCCCACATGAATTTTTTATTAACCTCACACTGAAACATAAATGAACAAAGCAAGCAGGAACATGGCTGAGAGTCTTAACATCACTGGGGCCAAAGGGATTCCATCCTGTGATTCAGGGAATACTGGAAGAAGCTCCATCCCCAGCTGGCACTTCTAAAACAGCCTGAATATTGGTCAGTGGGAAATGAAGACAACTAAGTATCTTCTGCTTCAGTACTGCTATAGAATTCTTTTGTATTCTACTCTTGAAAGTTTAATGGCATCTCTAGATTTCATTTTTTATAAATATAACTGCAGTAACTGTAAAATATGCCTTAACAATTCTGACTTCTCAGGGAAGAGAAGCAGGTGAAGGGGAATGTCTTACAGCATGTTGGGACTGGACTACAGAAGATACAAATGAATGTTTCTAGCCCCCCTCCTTCAAAGAACAGGCTTGAACTAAAAGCATATTGGAGGCCATAGCAGAGAATGCAAGTCAGTGTTTTATTATTAATGCAAAGCAGAAGATACCAACATAATCATTTAGGATAAAATTCCCATGACTTAACGGGTCACAGTGTCCATCCCAAAAGTGAATTATGACAGCTCCATGTAATAGCCTTCAATCTAGGACGATTCCATGGTCTCAGGTGATGCTCATACATCTGCTCCAAAATAAGGGGAATAAGGGGGGAACTGTTTTCCACGTTCCATTTACTGCAGTCATTGAGATACCCTAAAGACTGAGTTTCTGTTTTGATCAGAACTTGGTGCTCACACCGTCATAGACATTTCACTGTCTTACAGGTAGATCAGTAGTGGTTAATTGCAAAAATATCAGAGGAGAAATCTCCTTTTCTGGAGATCAGCTGGGAATTAGTTACCAGCCTCTGAACCTAACTGCAAAGAACCGCTTTCAATAAGGTTTCAACATCACAACTGCTTCACCTCAAATCTCATGTTGCAAAGAGCAAACCCCACTGAAGCAGCCTCCATTTATTGTCGCTGCGATGCAAAGGTGAACATCCGTTGAAATGTTTCTAAACCGAGACTACCATCCAGTGTCCTGTTGACAGACTGCAGCTTCTTTACGGGGGCAAGAGAATAATGGGCAATGCACTTGTTTGTCACTTCTATAATTACATTCTCATAAATAATTCATCTCCTGAGACACATGTACAGATTGAAGGGACTGAAGGCCACAATGCTATCTTTCTTTCCCACTTGAATTAGAATAGGAAAGTCAGCTAGGCTTACGAACTTGGAAGAAAAACCCTCAGCCAGTTTAATAACAACTCTCACAGAAAGCTTAAGTGATATGTTTGGTTTCCATGTTTTTCTTCCAGAAAGACAATAAAGTTGAGAATACATTAATTCTGCTCTTAGCACACCTGGGATACTCAAGAGAACTGGCACAGATAAGGCATGTAATCTCCCTGCCTTAGGAGCATCTTCAGCTCTTTGGAGAAGCTCATGGCACAGCTCTGCTTGGCCAGCCATGCTTCAAGACACTGCATACTTCTCTAGTGGGGAGGGTGGGTGGGTGATGAGCATGTGTAGAACCTCTCCAGGATGCCAAAAAAAGTTACTTTTCCTCTAAAATACCTTTTCCAGCTCTTCTACTGAATTACCATTCACTTTCTATTACACTTTCCAAAATGATTTCAAAAAAGCACAATGAGAAGCTCCCATTTTATCTTCTGCCTTTCAAAAGAAGTATATGAAAACTCTTGTGCCTTTTCTAGAGAAGTCACCTTAAAGTCCTCCCATTCCCCTACTTTGAGTTTCAATGTGCTGTTAATAGCATTTTCAACTAGAAAAATAATGTTTCAGGGACTGTTGAAGCAGCTCTGCTTTATTGCAGATATTGAATGATCTGTGACGGACTGCTTCATGCCAGGCTCGTTATACACACCTTCCACTGAAAACACTGGAGTTCAGAGAAAGCCTTTAACCCACTGACAGCAAAGAAGAGCCATTACATTGCTTTTGATGCCAAAGCCATAATGGTGCCTTATTTCTTCAAACTGACAAAATGTATTTTAAGGGCTCTGGACAGCCTCAGGCTGAAAGTATCAATGCTCTTGAACCCTTTTTGGAGCACTTGCCTTTCATTTTCAGCATACTTAAAATATGTTCTCCAGTGGACTCTGATCAAATCTCAGAATTCCTCTTGCAGCTCAGACATCCAAACTAACCCTCAGCACATCTCATCGCCCTTCTCTAAATGATAAAGGCATTTTAAAATTAAAACTATTCAGTAATGTAAGCCAAAGTGAATTTTGCTACCCCAGGACAAGGGCTGAAATGCTCCTGCAGTAAAGATGTAGGAGTACAGGGAAGGAACAGGTTACTGGATTGCAGAGTCCTTTGCTCCTTTGCAGTGAGGGAGAGGATGAAGATCATTCCCAGTAGAAATCTGCCTGCTCCCTGTGCATATAGGCAGGAAATTGGGGCAGAACTCCAGATGTCACCTCAGGCCTGAGAAAGCCAATTGCCAGCCAAGACTGCAACATCAAACAGCAGCAAAACGCTCCCATCAGCCAGTGTTAAAGAGACTTTTCCAAGCAAAGAGAGGCAGAAACAATGGCCACTTCTGGTCAGACAGAAATGTGACAACAGGGAGAAATGGCTCAGGACTGACATGTACGCAAGTCCTTCCCTCTAGCACTAAACTGACAGTGTTGGCATCTAAACTTGATGGCTCTTTTCTCTCTCAATGCTAGTTGTATGGCAGTAGCCAAGAAATCCCTTTCAGAGGAAAGGGGTTTTATTGATTCAAGAGAAAAGCTTATTTGACAGATTTCTCACCAACATTTTCCCATGCTGTAGACATTCAGCAACCAGAGGAACCCCAGAGGCCAATCAAAGACTATTTCCCCCAGCCTAGGATTGATACCAGCAGACTTTTTTCTCTCCTGCCTTCTACTTGTTAGTGCTCTTGTTACACAGACCCAAATAAGTCCCCACTCATGCACTTCCTATGACCCCAGAAGCCACACAGCAGCTTGGGTTAGGTACAGCAGAAGATTACTTCAGAGCTTAAAACCAACAGGAGACCTTACGCTGGTAATTTAAGAGAGCTGAGACTGAGGGGAAAGAGCACAAATCCACTTGTGACAACAGAACCCCTCTGTGAAACAAAGGAAGCAAATGTACATTTGCTATATTAACTGAAACCTACTTCCCTGGATATAGAAATAGTTGCTAGAGAGTTGTATTCAGAGCCTTGAACACAGTGCAGAATGTCTGACATTACCAGGATTCATGTTTCAGATCACTCCAAAGTCACCAAGACCAGTCAGTATTTGTGTTGATTTTTATGTGCAAAAGTCCATAAAAGCTAGGAAACAAAGTTGTCTTGTATAATCGACCATTCACAACTCACAACTTAAATCACAGGCCTGGCTGTTAGCAGCCTATTGGAACATGGGCAGCTTTTCAAATATAAAAATATACTCAGAAAAGACTTAAAATCAACTTACTGTGCAAGAAGGAAAATCAATACATCAGCTCCTTCAACCTGAAAGCTAATCACTGCAACAAACAGAGCTTTGCTGTGTCTTGACCTTAGAGAGCAAAATAAAGCAAAAGCTCACCTGTTTGGTTGCAGCATATTCTATTGCTGTGCTTTAGGAGCAGCAAAGTGTAACAGCTCCTCAACTCAAAAAGCTTTTAGTTTGGAAAAGGAACTGCTATACCTCAGAGTGGTAAACCTTCCTTATGCAACTGGTCTCCACTTTATCTGTGATGTCACCTTCTTCAGCTGATCCAAATCATCCAGGAAACAGTCACTGGCTTGGCTGGAGAAGAAAATCCCTTTAAAAGGCAGAGAGGAAAGAGTGCTTTTCCTTTCTGAGAAGGGAGCAGGAGAGAAGAGAGTCAGAAATTAACTGCTCACTAATGGAAATGGATACTGATTTCAAAAGCAATATCATGCAGGCTGGAAAGAAACTAATAAAGAGATAGAACAGGAAGGTAGGAGGTTTTTTTTATGGTCAAAATTTGTCTTTGAAAATGCCGTAAGTTAACCATGCTTGGTTAGAGTTGCCTTAAGTAAAATGAACCATATTGTAGGGACTCATCAGATATTATCTGTGCTTAGTTAGAACCCAGCCTACGCAAGAAGAGTACTGAAGGAGCCTGTTTGGACTTCAACAGAATGCGTATGTAATGTACAGCCAGTAGCAGAGCTGATAACATAGGGATGAGAGAAGAACTGTAATATCATTTGGAAGTTCTCAAAGAAAAGGTGCTGGTGGTGTGGAGAGTTCAGAGCCATAGGAGCTATTTCAGCCTGAGATAACACCAGGGGATGGAGGCTGCAGTCAGCACAGCCCAAAATCCCTGCCCGCAGAGCTCATGAGCAGATAAACACAAGGTGCACTATTTCTGCTCTATGTACTGTTGCTCACCATACTGAAACTATAGTTCAGGATAAGTCTTGCGAGTTATTTGAGTGCCAAGTAGTGTTCAGAAATGCCTTTCTGTGAGTGTGCATCTCTAGGCTGTGTGTTCACATTTATTCCTTTGGTGTTGAGTGCTCCCTGGTCTCTTTGGCGCTGCTATCTATCTGTCTCATATATGAGGAACAAATATGGGAAGGCAAAGCACAAAACTGGAGAAGGAGGAAAAAAAGGCCTGGACAAATAGATGTAGCAAACCATGTTAATTGGGACTGAGGGAGGATCTGTTGTGCATTGGTGCCTGATTTCTAGAAGCTCTATAGGGCCAAAACCAGTGCAAAGAGAACACTGAACTCTGCTTGAGTCTTTATCACCTGGCTCTTTTAATTAGATCCCTGCTGAATAAAACTGCTTAGGCAAGCAGCTTCTGGCTCCTCTCAGAAAGTTGCTGCCTTGAGTGTAGTAGGCTGGGAAAATCAAGTACTAGCACGTGCTCTCTTGATCATGGTGGGGAGGAATTGGGCACTATGCCATGGAGGAGGCATAGGGACTTTAATGATACTAGGCAGGATGGGACCAGAGGGGGAGGGAACTTCAGGGATGGAGCTGGAGTAGCACAGGAAGGCATCTTTCTATTAGGGATAAGGGTTAAGGGGTGGCAGTGGAAGGTGTTAGGTGGCCCTGGAGAGAGGGATACATCCTGAAGCTAGCTCTAATAGGTGCTATGACAATTGAAGTTTTCCTTGGATTGGGATTTTTCTGCATTTGCTCCATTTGGGCTGTAAGAAGGATATAGTTGTTATAGTGGATTTATAGATATATATATATAGCTCTTGATGGCTTTCTGTGCTGCTGTGAATTTCTCTATTGCTTTTCAGTTGCAGCTCCCCTTCTCTTCATAATGATGCACAGCTTTCAGATGGTCTTTTGATTGGATGGAGATGCCAGAAGTGTAATATTTACAGCAATGGATATTGCTCTTGCGCTCTGGCAACGTGCTGCAGCACGTCCCTCCAGTCTGTGCCCCCCCAAAGCTAACTCTACTCTCAGTCAAGGGCAATTTATTGCAAGTTTTGCAGCAGGTATTGCTCAGCTCTTGATCTTTGAGCTCACTATTACTGAGTACTCTTGAGAAAGTCCTTTATTCAGAGTTTCAGGTACTTTGCCATGCTCTAAATGTGTAAATGGTAGCTGGATCAGGTCCTCAGTGTGCTTATAGTTGTATCTGAGCAGGAAGGATTGCTTTAACTTTCAAAGCAAAGACTTGGGATAGATAAGAAGAGTAATTATGTCTTCCAAGAGTCAGAACTAAGGTGTTTTGACATTATGTTCCTTCTGTCATTTTCTTTAACAATCCATTGCCCCTCAGTTAATAGCCTTTTCCTTGATTAGATATAAATCAAAAGGTCATGGCTTTATCCCTGACTTGCCATGTGTTCTGAGTTGAGGGTAACGAATTGTGGTGTGGGTTGATGTATGTTGCCTCCTGTTTAGAAAGAATCCCTGCATCAAGGAAGCACCTTGGCTTTCAAATTGAGTTGTCAGTAGACTGTCAAGATTTAGAGGAGGAAGTGCTCAGGATCCTAATAATGTGCAGCCGGGGATTATATAGGCCTGAGAAGAATACAAAGCTGCAGAGACTCACTTGGTGCTGTCAGCCTTCAGGCTGTCTTGGCTAATGTGTTCCTCTGCTTTGCTCTGTGTTTGCTACCTCTCTGTCCCAGATCCTTTGCCTATGATGCCTTGTTTGTGAGCAGTGCAGGCAGAAGCAGCAGCCTGTTTTTACTGGGACCAATCCCAAAGAGGTGGCTGCAGTGCTCCCAGGCTCCAAGGGCTGCTGCAGATCTCCATCAGGAGGATCACCTATGTCACCTTCCAAACGAGTGCTGTTTGAAATGCTGAGACTTGTTATGGGAGCTGATATTTCTGCTAAGGCAGGACGATTGGAGTTTGCTAGGAGAGAAGTGCTAGTTCTACTTCTGGACTTGGTTACTTTTCCTACCGAGCTGAACTGCTCCTTCAAAGAAAAGCACTACTTTCCTTGGCCACTAGATGCGGCTCACGCTGCATTGCAGCCTATTTGGCATCCTGGTTTTTGCTGGGCCTTGCTGTTAAAAATCATTTCCCTTGTGTTTCTGTGTTTGGGGGTGGAATCTTTATCTTACACCTCCCCCTGTTTCACTGCGAAGTCTCTCTCCCTCAAATTTCTTCCCTGCTGCAAAAGCTGTATCCATTTTGAATGCCAATTTGTCGCTCTTCCTGTCTCCATACAGAAATAATATTCATCTGCTGCTGTTTGATAGCCCTTTCAGAGCTAATGGGGAGGGGAGAAATCAGGTGAATGGGAACCACACTGATTTTCAGCCTCAAGCTGAGGACAGACTTTTACAGTGATCTTTTCACCCCCTGCATTCCAATTTCCCAAACAGTTTTTATGCTGCAGGTGTTCCATGTCAGTGCTGCCTCTTGGTTGGGAAAGGAGCCTTCAGCTCACACCTCCAACAGGAAGGAAATCTCACTGTAGGATCTGGGAGCACACAATAGCCACAGGGAAGAGCTAAGAGCTCTGTTATGGTTTTAATTCCCACCCTGCCTATCACAGTAGGATGAGAGCGAGCATCCTTGGAGAACCAGGGAGTTCACAGCCAACAGCTGCAGCAGTTGGAGCTGTAGTTAGAGGATATTTGAAGTCTTCTGAGGAGTGTAAAAATCAGGCTGCCGTTGCAGAATCAGAATCACCAAAAGTTGGGGCTGGATGTCAGAAACACAAAAGGGCTGAGGAACTGAAGTTATGAAGTTGTAGTGGTCCCTTCCCTTCCAATAACTGTTAAGCTCAGGATTCACATGTGGTGGAAGGCTGACTGAGGCTATGAAACACTGGCTTTGCCCCTCATCTGCCGAAACACTGCCTCTGAGCAGATTTGCCAGAATTACGTAAGGTATTCCCTATTATCCTCTGCTTAAACATGGTTTTCTGCTCAGTCTGGACACACGTAACTTCCATTACATCTTCTCTTCATCTCAGTGTGTGGGAGGAGAAACAACAGCTTGAGGAGCTACGCACTCCCCTTGCACATCTGAGCCCAGCTCGCTTTGCTTGCTGGGTGTTTAATTGAACAGGATCTGCACAGAAGGAACCCCATCACCCAGGTGATGGAGGGGTGCCAGCCCTGGCCACCACTGAAGCTGGATCAGCTCTGTCTGTCCTGGGACACAGAACGTGCTACTCTGGCTGTCCCTGTAGGAACAGTTCCAGCTTAGTAAATACTCTTTTCTTACGCAGTGAGGTTGTTCACAATGATGATATTTTTGTAGCTGTGACATATAAGCAGGGTGCTAGAAATGACCTGCAGCAGCTGTGGGCACTTGCAGGTAACAGTTGGGGAGGAAGGCTTCCAGACCTGGTTGGTTTATTTCTCTCTGACAGCAGTGAGAGTTTGCTATTAAGCAGTTAGCTGCAGGAGAAGCAGCAAGGGAGATGTGCTCTTACTCCGGGGGTTGTTGGAGTTGTTTTTCAGAAAATCTAACTTCTTAGCGCACCAGATGAGATGGCTCAGACCTGCTGTGAAAGAAGCAGAAAGCAATGCTCGCAGTTTGTAATATTCCTCTCAGCTTCTGCTTTAGCACTGAAAAATGGGCTTTCTCTCATTAAAATGCTTTCAGATGACACATCCACAGATGTTCTCTCCAGCTTGCTTCAACACTGTAAACTTCAAGTGAGCTATGTGATGGCTGGGGGCTAGCCAGCATCTTCCTCCCCTGCTAGGGGCATGGAGGCAACTCCTAGTGGCCTCTCTGAGGCCAGCACTGCTGTCCATCGAGCTCTCATTTCCATCACAGATGGGGCTGAACTAAGGGAAAAGCTTCCTGAGACTGAGCTGTGGGAAGGAGAGGGCAAAGGTGTCCTCCAGCATTAGCGATCCAGAAAAACTGCTCCATGCAGAGAAGGAGAATGATCAGTAAGTGCTGCCTCCTTTGGGGCTAGGACAGCATGTGACTGGAGCAGGCATCCCGAGCGAGCTGGACTGGACCCCATCCATCGCAGCAGGGGATGCAAAGCCTGGCTTCTGGAATTCCAGCAGTGTTGGTCTGGGCAGGTGCCACCAATCCCTCCTTGCAAAGCTGGGTCCCAGCCCAGCATGCAGGCTATCAGCACAGGGCTGTTCTGCCTCTCCTCCATAACCAGAGTTTGATCGGTTTAATTTTCCATCAAGAAGAAATACAGCAGGAAAATAGAAGCAGATGTTTTTTGACAGTGTCTAGAGCTCCTGGAGCTTCAAAAAGCTTTTTGATTTCATAGGCTTTAAAAAACTTATAAAAGAGAGCCTTTCACTGTATTTTTGCTAGTGTAAACCTCTGAAACTTGGACTAGGAGACATTGTCAGACCATGCCAGCATGGGGAAAGCCTCATTGCTCACACAACACATTTAAAGTCCTTTTCACTTATTTCTTACTTATTTTTTTCCCCTATGCTGCCTTGGAGCGCATTCAGCCCCTGCTTGCACTGGTCATTACATGCAAAGCAAGGAGGGTTTGCTCCCCCATAGCACTGCAGGTCAGGCAGTGCTGAGCTCTGCTTAGTGCTCACTGGCAGCCCCACCACTCCCCATCAGCCAAATCCAACTGGGAAATTGCAGCTCTATCGGGCATGGCATCTTAGTGCTTCCATCTGCGGTTTTTTAACCATTTTCTTCAGATCCACAGGAAATTATGGTGACCAGGGGAATTCCACATTCCTCTGGATGTGAGTGCAGTTTTCATCCTAAGTGCTGGTACAGCTGCAATTTGGGAGGGTTGTTTTGTCTGTAAGAGCTGTTGTTACTGCATGGAGCACATGAAGACACACATTTCTCTGTATGTTGAAGAAATCTAAGAAATATTCCAAGTTTGTTTGAAAAAAAATCCTTTTTCTGACCCTTTTGAGAATTTTTCTCCTACCCATATGGGGATCTGAAACAGCTTGGAATGACAGAGCAGGCAGAGGGCTGCCAAGTGAAAGCCCCATCACTGTACACGAGCAGAGATGCAAGAATTCTTTCCTCAACTTCAGATGACTCCTCTGTTCCCTCTGCAGGAATCCCACCTGCAGCTCCATGCATCCTATGTAATGCAAGGGCCTTCCCAGAAGTTGCTTTTGAATGCCTGGTTTTCCCTTCCTGTGTCTGATAAGGAGGAAGCATTTTTACTTTATTGCCTTCTACTTCTTGCAAAGAATCCTCTAGGAAATGGTATTTTTGGCAAAGTTACCTTTATTCTTTAATAACAGAAATTCCATCCATAATCTCTCACTATATTTCATCTCCCAGCATCTGATGCAAGGAGAAGCCTTTCATGGGGAGCAGCTCCTGTCCCCATGCATCCCCATGGGACACAATTGCTTCCCCATGCAGCTGGGTCTCTCCAGGCAGCTGGTGCTCTGGAGCCCTGGGTATGATGAGGAAGGCAAAGTTGCTTAGCTCAGGCCATGCTCCTTTTGAAGCCCACTCAGGATAACCCATCTCCAGGGTGACACCTCTCCATTTGGGGGCAGCTGCCATTTTCCTCTCTCCTCTGGGAAGGCCAACAAGCCCTGATAAGCAGAACTTTTGTTCAAGCTCTTTATCAAGGCGTTGATGAGTAAATGAACTACTGAGTAAAGCACTGTATACCCTGCTGAGAGCTCTGTGTCCGTAACAACCCAGCTGGAGCATTTGGGCTAAAAAGTTGAGGACCAGGATAGCCTTTCTCTCCATGGCCACCCCAACAGCATGCAACACCAGCAACCCAAGCCCCAAAAGTTGTTTTTCCACCCACTCCAGCTCTCCTAAGTTCTTCCTGCGGAAGTTGAGGCTATGTTTGGCCTAGAACCCCCCTAGATGTGGACCCCTCCACACCATGGGGCTGGGATGTGCCAGGGATGTGCTTGACCGTAACCCTTAGCATCCCTACTTTGTGTGCTCTCTGCATGCAACCCATGCATGCTCCCATGGGGCAGGCAGGCTGGATTTTACCCTGGGGTGGTGTCCTTACTTTGCCTTGGCCCATGGGAGCTTGTCCCTGGACAGCTTCACATGCATGTTGTGTTCAGGGAAGTTACTCCTGCAACTCTCTTAGCTCAAAGCCAAGGAAATGGATTGATATCTGCCATGCAGCAGGTCTAAGGCTCCCCAAAGCACTGCAGTTTGTAAGGTCACGTATTTCTGTACTAGATAAGGGCAGACACCGTATAAATATGCCCATACTGCCCATATGTCTCACAAGGCTTTCCCCATCCCTTTTGAGAGCCACCTAACACAGCTCTCCCACAGTACCAGGGGTCCAGCGAGCCCACAAGCCTTCAACAGCAGACTGTGACAAAAATGATAGTTTGGAGGTTTACTCTCGGCACAATTTCTCACAAGCAGGGGTTTTAATTTGATTTCTTCTTGGCTTGTTTCCTCCTGTGCTGTACGCACATCTTGTGAGCAATGAGGAATTTTGGATGTCACTTCTCATTTCCCCTCAGCCTTCCCAGTCCAAGACCTGGTTATCCTTTTTCTCTCAATGTGGAGGAACAGAACAGCGTGTTTGAGACCAGCTGCGAAGCTCTCAGCCAAAAGCTGAATAGGAAATATCTTGGGATGATCACTCACTATGATGGGCTGCCTCTTACCCTGTTACCATTGTATGCACCAGGAGATGACTTTGGGTGCCTGGGGAGAATAAGTTGGCTGTGTTACCTGCCCTGGGAAGAGTCCTGAGCCAGCAAAATCGTTCCTCCCTTTCTGCAAGGGAAAGAGTGCAGCACACTTCTGAAGAGGAAGGCTTGCTTGTCCTCATGTTGTGGATACATCCCTGTCTTCATCTGTGGGCCAGCACTGTTCTGCAGTGCCCTGGATTACTGTAGCTGGCCGGGCTGAGCCCTTGGCATGGGTGTTTAGTGCTTCACTCCCCACATGCGGTCTCTCTTGCCCTTCCTTCCACCCCATGTCCTTTGCCTTCTGGCAGTTTATGCTGTTTGAGCGTTGCAAAGCAAGCTGGATCTGTGTCAGATGCAAAGTCAAAGCTCCCAGAAACCTCTCAGCAGCTCCTGGGATGTGGCCACAGTCCTCTCCTGGTATCCCCCTTGCAGATCCCTGCTGGGATCTACTCACTGGCTCCCAGGCTGTGCTCTTACTGCAGCTCCTTCTGGGATGCCCAAGTGAGCTGAGCCAGGGGGGCTGGAACTGGATGATCTTAAAGTCCTTTCTGACCCAAACCATTCTGTGGTTCTATGATTCTATTAAAATGCCATGTGTTCCACCACACTCTTAAAGACACCAGGGATGTACCAGGAGATGTATTTACAGTGAGTAAGCGCTGGTGCAGGGAGTGCAAAGGGGATTACAGAACCTTTCCTCTCCACCTTGTTTAATAATCTGGAAAAACCCTGGCATATTCCCAGGGAGTGCAGTTTGCTCTCTGGCTGGTGATGCTAATTTAATTACATGCCAGCAGGTGGTGCCCAAGTAGGAAAAGGAAGCGATTTAATACACTATTCTGGCCCCATGTGCTGTTGCGAGTGGCGTTTCCTTTCCCCCTGGAGTCGTACTCCAGCCATTCAGACAGCAGTTAACAGCTCCACATTAATGTTTTCTCCCTTTCTGCCTCATCCCATCTCTCCAGGCAGTCCCCAAATCCTTACGGCTTGTGAGGGCTGGGAAATACCAGTCAGAACCGAGGAAAACAGTTTTACATGTACCCCCAGCCCAAAGAGGATGCTTGGTCCTAGCTGAGCTGACACTGTGGGAGGGCACAGTTCAGTCCAAACAGTTGATAGGCTGCACTGTATCTCAGCTGTGATCACTGCTCCTAGCAATTTATACCAAAAAACGTGGGAAATAATGAGCTTGGGTCCTGTTGAATGTTTTATGCAGGGAAGAGAAATGGCTTTGCTTGGCTTCCTTTTAAAAATACAAAGGAAGGGATTTTGAGTCATCCACTTTCTCCTGCAAAAAAGACATGAACCTACTCAGCTTGTTCCCACTAACAGCACACACTAAGCAGATGCAAAAATACCAGGTTTATGTATTCTGTGGCTCTGACAAGTTGCTGATATGAGTGGTTTTTGCAGGTGCTAAAGCACAGAACACAGGCACTGCCTCTGCAGGGCTTGCAAGATCTTTTAGAGGAATGTACAAACCCCTGCAATTCCTTAAGCTCAGTGAACAATGAGAGTGATTTCTCCATGGATTAGGACAGGAAACCTGTAAAGGGCGCTTTCATAAGCCTGTTTCCCTGCACTGAAAATAGTGAAGCTGTGCTGTGGTTGCATCAGGTTGTGTGTTATGAAGATATTCGCACTCAGCCCTGCCTGCGCCATGGGAAAAGCAGGACAATATCCAGGCAGAGCCAAGCATGTCCCAGCTGAAAACCAGCCTTGTTCAAACATAAGCCAGATGCTCAGCAGGAGGCAGTTGTGGTCTTGTTACTCCTGAAAACAAAGCCCAAGGTAACTAGGTAATGCCTGGGAGCAGCTTTTTCCTCTGATTAATGGGTATAGAGGGCCTAAGCCCACTGGAAGCAATCTCTGCTGCAGAAGATTTTTATGCTGGTTGGAAAGCAAAGTCTCTCCTCTCCCTCCTCTTGTTGAAATTCCCAACACAAGCAGACAAGCCTGATTAGAGTTGGTATATGCTGGTCCTTTAGGAGCACAGCAGACAGGGAACTGTCAGTGAAGAGATTGCTTCCGCTGGTAATTTATGTAGTTATTCTTTTTTTTCCCTCTATGGAGAACACAAACCACTTTTGCTAGAGAGGAGATGAGCCAGTTCAACCATCTGCAGAGATTACCAAGCCCAGGTTGCTCAGAGGCCTTAGAGCAAGTTGGGCCCTTTGCTGGCAGTGGCAATACCTGTGCATTAGCCATGTTTGCGTTGTTGGAGTGGTGATCTTGGTCACTCCATCCTCTAGAGAGCTAAATGAAATAAAACCCAAAACACCAAAACAGTCCAGATTCATATCCTGGGGAGAAGGCAAAAAGACATGGATGTTAAATGATGAGCTTTTTTTGGTTTACACCTTGGTAAGCTGGTTTTCTGATCCTTGCTGAATATACATTGCTCTCATGGATCAAGCCTGGGTCCTGTCAGTGCTGAGAAGTGTTATGGTGCTTCTCCTATTAATGCTGCCAGTCAGGTATCACTGAGGGGCTTACAGAAAAGATCCCACTTGTTGTGTGTGTGCGCCGGGGAATCAGTGCATGAACAGCAAAGAAAACACATGATGGGTTCATAGGAAATAGTTTGTGCTGCTCTACTGGCATACAGATATATACAGATACCAAGAACATAGTTTCAAAGCTGGATGGTGAGCCTCAGCTTGTCCCATGATGTGCTTGGATCCTCACTGAATCCAGGCACTTCCATTTCTCAGGTACTGGACAAACCCCCATGTAGTCCTAGGCATCCTTTCAAATGCAAAGTGGGCAGTGGCCCAGTGTCACAGAAGGATTGGGTGCCCCTAGGGAGAACTGAATTCCCCCAAGTCACAAAAGTATGGAGTGTGCTTCTGGAATGGGGAGATCCTTCTTTCCATGTCAATCTCTTACAGCCCACTGCAGCATGACCTTCCCAAGCTGGTCCCTGCCTTTCGCAGTCTTGGGCAGCACACCTGGTTCTTAAATCAGGTCTCCTGCTGTTCCTGCCATTGCTCAGCTGTCAGGTCAGGATGCCACACGTGTGCTTCTGCATCAGATGGCCACGTGCTGATGGTACCCAGCAGGGAAGAGGACGGCAGTGGGATGCTCATTCACCGATCTCCACTCAGACACCACTGCATGTGGAGGCAATACTCCAAGGACATAATCTAATCATGTCTCAGGAGGTATCCTTTCCACTCCCTTATTTCCTGTAGAAACAGAGGCCAAGCGTTACTGCTCTAGTCAAGACAACCACACAGTGTGTTCAGCTTATCTGGGAGATAGCATTTTATCAACATGCCAAGAGCTGCAACTAATGAGGCACAGAACAGAGGAAGCCAAGTGTAGTAACTGGTACTTACCATCTTTCCAAACACTGATAGCAGAATCTTGCAGGGAAGAGCACACAAAGAACTAATGAGCAAATACACAGGGACCAAGCAGAGCGAGCAGCATCCCTAGACATTTGGTCTATTCTTAACAGACCCTGCAAGTTACTGTTGTACAGTCAGTAAGGGCTCACATGACATCTCAGTAACCTGATTTGATTTTTATGGGAGCAGACATACAGCAAAAGCCTTGACATAGAGTCACAGAATGGTTTGTGTTGGAAGGGACCTCAAAGTTCATCCAGTTCCAACCCCTTATCATGAGCAGGGAAGCCCCACTGCAGCAGGTTGCTCCAAGCCCCATCCAACCTGGCCTTTAAGCTATTGAGTGTAGTACTCTGGGAAAACTTTGCTCACTTTAACATCTTCTCCCAGTGCTGCTCAGGAGGGGAAAGGGTTTCCCGAGGGAAAGAAGGGAGCTCCGGTAGGTTGCAGGGGTTATCTGTGGGGCTTGGAGAAGTACGAGTGAATGGATGCAAAGCCTCAGCCCAAGAACGGTGTGTCCTTGATAGGCAAGAGGGAAACATCTGTTTCTGTAGGAGACTCCACTCTTGCCAAGAGCAGAAGGCTCAAGCAAGAGAGAAAGTGTTATGTGGGCAGAGAACTAAAATCTCTATCATAAAGCATGCCTGACAGAGGGTAGGCTTAAGGTTTAGCATAAGATGGAAGAGCCAAGTCAAGGAAGAATCTGCTCTATCCCACCAATAAACTTCTGTGTGGGCATGTGGTTCCTTAGAGCTCCTGGATATTTTTGTTGGTGATGTTATCCAAGAAGAAAAGAAGAGCTGATTGCCCAGCTCTGGCTCTGTTTTTTCTTTTTTTTTTCCTGTTTTTTTTCTTTCTTAAGAAAGTATTTTTATTTATTTCCATTGACTAAATGCTCTCCTTCATTACTGGCTGCCATTTCTCACAAAGAAATAAAGCTGAACATTAGCCATAATTTAACAAACTGCTGCATATTGCAGTGCTGTGGGCAATTAAGCCATGCAAAGCAGTCAGTCCCTTCACCGCCCCTTCCTGCAGCAGGGCTGGGCCTGGTGTTAGATGCCAAACCTCCTCCCAGCCACGTAGGCCAGGAATCAATGCAATCCATGCTCCCTGTATCTGTTCTGTGGAGAGGTTTAGCTCCAGCTTTAAAGCAAATGCAGCTGTGGAAGAAGAGCTGTATATCTTTTCGAGGCACATATTACCTTGCCAGTGACTATAGCATGAACACTGGCAGCTTTCCAAGCCCTCTCACCTTTCCAATTTAAGTAAAACCAGAACAACAGTGATGCTGGAATGAAATGCTGCTCCTCTCCCCATGGATCTCACTCTTCTGTCAAGGGTCAGAACCATGCTGGTCAAATCCCAACCTTCCTCCATTCCCAGACCTCAGGTCACAGAGTTTGATAAATGCAAGCAAATCTTTGCACAATCCATCACACACACCTGGACTCAGGCTTTTTCTAAGGAATATTTTCCTTATTAATACAACACATTTTCAGGGACTTCTTTCCTCCAGGAGTTTTTGCTGAGACCAAGAATTTATTAAGGAGTTAAGAAATAAAAGAACCATTTAAACCCATAGGAAGGATATCCAGGAGAACAGTCATCATACAGAGCACTGCAGACTTCCAGAAAGGATCTAAACTCAGTCAAACTTTATTAAGGAATCCGCTGTTTTCAGTCTTTGCTGCTTCTTTCCTACCATGCCTGCTGATGGGAGGTAAAAACTTTCATTCAGGGAATTGGAACAGATGGTTATTGCTCCTAAAAAGAAAGAACACCAGTAGCAATTCAGATAATGTCAGAAATATTTGCAGACAAAATTTACCCTGCAGAAAAGAATTGAAGTTTTGCCTTAGAGACAGCAGAAATCACAGAATTGGAGTGGCTGAGGCTGGGAGGCAGCTCTGGAGATCCCTTAGTTCCTACTCAAAGCAGGTTGCCTAGGACTATGTCTCGTTGGGCTTTGAACATCTGCAAGAATGGAGACACCACAGCCTCCTTGGGCAACCTGTGCCAGTGTTCAACCACCCCTCATGGTAAGATGTTTCTTTATGTTTAAGTGGAATTTTCTATATTTCATTCTGGGTCCATTGCCTCTTGTTCCCTCATGAGGCACCACTGAGAAGAAGAAGAGTCTGGTTGTGCCTTCTTTACTTCCCCCATTAAGTCTTTATATGCAGTGATAGGATCCCCCTGAGTCTCCCCTTCTGCAGGCTGAGTAGTCCCAGCTCTCTCAGCCTCTTTTCATCTATCAGATGCTTCTGTCCATCATCCAAGGGCCACACTGTTCAACTTGGTGTTCACCAGGATCCTCAAGACCTTCTCTGCAGAGCTACTTTCCACCCAGGGAGCACCCAGCCTGTTCTGCTGTGTGGGGTTATTCCTCCCAGACACAGGACTTTGCATGCATTGGCCCATTTCTGCAGCCTGCCAAGGTGTCTCTGAAGAGCAGCACAACCATCTGGTGCACTGCCTCTCCTCCCAGTTGTGTATTGCCTGTGAAGCATCTGTCCCTTCTCTTCCTTTCAGTTCCCCACATCCCAAACACCCTCAGTTTTCATCAAGTGGGGACATCATTAATGTAGCTGCTATTGGAAAAGGCTTTCAGCAAACTGTTTCTCAGGTGCTGCAGCCCTTATTCCTTCTACAGACTCATCAGTGTTCCCACATTCCATCACCATGAGTCCTCTGAGCTCTGACATACTGATGGAAAGAGAAAACAAGGAAAATTGGGAGGGCTGTGTATGCAGAGATGGAATTTGGAGAGTACCTCTAATGAAGTTCTTGGTGAGCAAAGCCAAGCACCTCTGCAAAATAGAAAGACCATTTGTGAAGTCAGCACTGAGTCCAACTTCTGAAATTAGTCCACAGAGGAAAGACCAATAGATAAAACACCAGCCAAAGAAAACCCATTAATTGCCAGGACAGGCAGCTGCTTTCTCTACTTTTCAAGTGGTAACTGTGGTCAGAGACAGGAAGAGTTGGATTAGGGATACCAGAGGTGATGTGAGCCACCATCCTTGAACTGAGATCCCAGGAGAACCAAAAGACCTGGAGGTAAATGATTAGTAACAAAAGGTCTTTCAGCCTGTTGGGCCACCAACTGCTTTGATGAGGCTTAAGAAAAATAAGGACACTTAGCAACCAGGAATAAAGAGGCAGCCACGGAAGATGAGCTGTTTTGCCCAACATTCAGTGAAGTACCTCTTGGACCATGACACCCAAAACCTGGCTATGTGTAAAGACCATGCTTCTAGGATGTGGCAATGCAGCTGCTTACAGTACAAGCAACATGGGTAAAAAGCACCAGATTAGTGATTTGTGTGTCAAATCTAATGCCCACAAGAGAAGTGGATGGGCTGCTGTCATCTACTAACTTATTATTATTTTGCCCAGCCTGGAAACAGGGAGAAGGGCTGATTATTCACTGCTCTGACCCTTCATGGACCCATTTGCCACCAGAGTCAGCATTAATTCCTGCTGTGGAAGCAGAAGTAGACTTACAGCTAGCCATTAATTAGGGGTAGGATGTGTTTGCCCTGTACTTTTCACAGATACCACAGAAGTTTTGTGTTATACCAATGAACCTGAGATAAAGCTTGCTCCTGGCCTGCTCTTCACAAGTATGCTGTGCTGAAGGGACCCGTACCAGCAGTACCAGGAGGGTGGAGTAGTCATAGCCTCGCCTTATAGCTCCTGGCCAGAGCAACCAAAATGAGGTGCTTGTTCCCTCGGGCAGGGTATGTCAGTGCTGGTTGGATGCTGAGCTACTGGCTGGTCCACATCTTAGTCCCACTGCAAGAGGGCTCAGCAATACCTGTTCTTCAGGGTGGAGAGTGAGATTGCAAGACAGCTCCATGAATACTTCCATTTACAATAACCAAAGGATGAAACCTATGTAATAACCTTCCTACAGGTCATTAACTGAAGATAAATGCCATGCAGTTATGAATATATCTGGTACTTACTATAATGGCACCAATTGTAATGTATTAAGTCAGTGTTTAGGTGGGTGATTTCCATAGGTAATTTAGTGTAAGTTTAATTTTGCTTCACCAAAACTGTTTTAGAACCCATAACTTCACCTTTTAATGCATAATGTATCACTTAATGACAGCTTTTGGCTGTGCGTTAGTGAACTCCAGTTGATGCAATATTTCTCCCAAGATAATTTTCCTAGTAAAGTAAATACAGCATTTTTACTCAATTACATGCCAGGTCTTGAATGAAGGGCTGATTGTAAAACAATATGTGTATGTAATCATAGAATCATAGAATAGTTAGGGTTGGAAAGGACCTTAAGATCATCTAGTTCCACCCCCCTGCCATGAACAGGGACACCTCCCACTAAACCATGTCACCCAAGACTATGTCCAACCTGGCCTTGAACACCGCCAGCGATGGAGCAT